>JAOTQJ010028293.1:0-16205 GCA_025642045.1 Solanum sejunctum | reverse complement strand
TTAAATATAATAAAAATTAAAATAAAAAAAATTTTCTTATTATAATTAAATTCATACATGAAGAATCCTTTTCTAACTAGAATAGACTTGATCTAAAAATAAAAAATAAACAATTTCTCATACAATAAGCAAAAAAAAAAAAAGATTTAAAAAACTATCTTCCATAAATATAGGCACAAAAAAGTCCTTTTTAAAAAAAAAAGGAAAAAAAAGAGCATGTTCAAAGCGAGTTAAAAAAAGTATGAGAAATTCATATTAAAGAATTCATTAGATTAGAAGTAATTAAATTTTTCTTAATTATTCTCTTAATATTTCTATAATTAATTAGTTTGTCAATTTTTTTTCCTTTTTTCTTTATGACTCTATTATTTCAGGAAAAGTTCTTCTAATTTCACCGTGAATCCTAATTATATAATAAAAATTTCATCCTAAATATGATAAAATATTATTTTCTATCCTTTTTGATTTATGATTTCTCTACTTCTATAAAAACACTTCAATATCAACTTTTGATTTATCAATTATTAACAATCAACAATTCGACTTGTATTTTCTTATTTTATAATTGCAATCAATATTTTTCTCACTGTAATTGATTCATTCATCCACTTCATCGATTAATGCTAAAAGATGTTGAATCTTATTTTACACTTTTTTTCGAACTTTATTTTGATTCTCAAGTTACTTATATTACACACTCACGTTCTTTGTTGCATATTTTTTTCTTTTTTTTTTCCTTTTTGATAAAATTGCTATGCTAGCTTAACTAGCTTGAAAATAATATTAATTATTATGCTACCTTAACTTGCTTCATTAAGATTATATTATGCCCTTGATTTAATTAGTTGAGTCTAATAAATTTTCATTATTTAAAAATCTCTCTTATTTGTAATTAACATCTCGTTTTATTACAAGTTTCATTTATTAAGGTAAAATAAATATTTTAAGTAAGGTAATACTTCTTTATTTTAGACAAAATTGTCTTTTCACTATTTTTTTTAATTTATTATTTAATTTTTATAATTTAATTTTCAGATTCACTTTTGGATTAGAATTACTTTATATTTAGAATTCACTTTTGATTTAGGACTATTCTATGTAAATAATTAATACAAATTTTTGACTATCAAATACTTTGTTAATAAAAGTATGTAATATAACAAATTCAAAAATAAAATTATGTTGAAAACATTAAACTATTCCTTTTATATTTCGGAATCTTTTGTTACATTAAATTTTAATTACTAATTGTTTAATTTATAACTATTTAACTCTAAATTATTACTTTATGTATTAAAAAATTATAAGCAAGATTTGCTCTATTACAATAGATTAAACTATTGTATCAAACTAATAATATTTATTTTTCTCATCTTTGTATCACAATAGAATAAACTATTGTATCAAACTAATAATATTTAGTTAATTTGTTTACATGAATATTATCTATATTCATCAAACTATCATTTACATATAATTTTTAAATTGTCGTGACTCATACATGCAAAGCACATACACTAAACTAGTACTATATTAAAAGCGTGAAGACTCTTAAAAATGTTGATTGAACTTATTGCCCTTTATTAAAATATTCTCGTTTAGACAAAATCATCTTTTCACTATTTTTCTTAATTTATTATTTAATCTTTTAATTATTTATTTCAGGATTCACTTTTGAATTAAAAATTCTTTATATTTAAAATTCACTTTTAATTTAGGACTATCTTATATAAATAATTACATAAAATTTTAATTAACAATATTTTGTTAATAAAATTATATAATATAGCAAATTTAAAAAGAAAAAAATTCAATAAAATTATATCAGAAGCATTAAAATACTTCTTTTATATTTAGGAATCTTTTATTGCATTAAATTTTAATCAGTTAATTATTTAACTTTTAATCATTCAACTCTAAGTTATTACTCTATGTATTCATAACCTATTTAACATGTCTATATTATAAGCAATTGAATTGATTTTATCATTTTTGCCGTTTCACAATAGACTAAATTATTACATCAAACTAATAATATTTATTTAATTTTTTATATGAATATTATATTTATTTAATAACAAATACTATTTATATAATTTTTAAATTGATGTAACACATACTTGCAAACCACAGTTTTCCAAAGACATCAAGGGTAAAGAGATTTATCTTGGCAGACAGCTCTCTCCAGCGACTCGGACCAAAATTAACCCTAATAGAAGGAAAATAGCATAAATACCAAACGAATAACCTACATGAGAATGAAGAGAAAAGAGGAAGAGAGAAGCTCATACCAATTTACTAAAAGCAATATGCAGTTTTTCAATCATACGCAACATCACAGGCCAATACAGAACATAGCATTTCCACAGTTTGAGATAACATCAATTTCAACATTAGCAATTTGAAGACATTTTAGCTACACCTACTCTGCCCTTTCATCTTCCTCAGACATGCCATCCCCTCCATGCCTGAAAACAAATTTACTACAAAGTTGAGGCACAACTATACGATAGATTTAGCAGAAAGCGCGATACTACTTTTGTTACCATGGTACTTCAACAAAGAGAAGGAGAACAATGAACTAACACAAATAACTAGATGTCCACAAGCTTTTCAGAATTAACGCAACAGCTCATTAGCTGTCCTAGGCCATTACTCCTCGCTGCATTCTTGAATAGTTTGACCTTGTCTTATGTAACACAAACTTAAAACTATAATGTGGAAGCACTTCCTAAAGTGGGATGATGTCAGTGATATCAAATCACAATGTATTATTGCCCTCAAAGTAGTAGTAAGAAAAAGGTGTTGAGAATATGTCTTATAGTCTCTAAGGCATTGCAAAAATAAAACAGCTAGTTCTATTATTTCTAAAAGATTTCTTTTGCAGAAATTCTATTCATCAAACTAACTTTTAGGATTTAAAATTATTGTAGTAGTCTTCTGTGGCTTCAATTCAGGAGTGAGTTTCCTCCTCCTTCGTTCTTCAAATTAGCACATAAGTTGGTAGTATACTTTCTATTTTTAGTTAAAAATAAAAGCTATAAATGTATTTATCTGGGTTACGAATCAAAATAATTCCCTTTGACAGCATTGCTGAATTTTGTTCTTAGCCATTCTCGATCATTTCCCTAATTCGATTGCTAAAAACCAACAATTGGATATCTAAAGCCATTTTCCAAAGGACCTAAGATGGATTCTGAAAAAAACTTTTCCCAAATAGCTCCCCATGTCTTTAATGGTGAGAATTACCAACTATCAAAAGTAAGAATGAAGACTTATCATGAAACTTTAGATCTTTGGGAGACACTGCAGAAAGATCATGATTTTCTTGTGTTGCACAATAAACCTATGGAGGCCCAAATCACAAGCCAAAAGGAAAAGGAAATCAAAAAAGTCAACGGCAAAAGCTACTTTATTTGCTAGTGCCTGCAACAATTTTCACGAGTTATAACTCTCAAATCAGCAAAAAGAATTGGAATATCTGTATTAAGAATATGCAGGAGATGAAAGAATACCATGAATGTGTTGAATTTAACAAGGGAAATCAAGTTGCAAAAGATGAAGAAATTTGGGATTGCCAAAAAGTACTCAAACTGACTGTTTGCCCATTGTTAACAAGGTAAGATGTTTGGCACTAAATTCAAAGATTCAATGGTTGAAAAAATTCTTGCTACGATGCTGGAAAGAACGAAGTATTCATAAATACCTAGAAAAACACAAAGATTAGTCCAAGATTACCTTGGTAGAATTATTAAATACATTACAAGCACAAAAACAAAGGAGGTTTATGATGTGAGATGGTACAATTAAAGGATCCTTGACAACCAACCACAAGACTCAAAACAAGGACAATAATTCAAGAAAAAATTACCCACCTTATTAGCACTATAACAGAAAAGGTCATCCTCCATTTAAATTGTTAGAAGAAGCTATATGTACACTATAAGATCTACAACTAGCTTGGTCATGAAGGTGTGATTTGCAAAAACAAATCTCAAATATATGAAGCAAATACCCAAATCACTGATTCCGGAGGTAATTTTAGGCCCAGAAGAAGCTTCAGTATATTTTTTGAGAGTTTCGAGGGAGTTTTGGTCTTTTTGAGTCTAAAGTTAGTTTCATTGTGACTTGTCGGGTTTCGGGTCAAGGGGGCCTCAAAGTCAAATTTTGACAGTTCTATTGAGTCTAGGACGTTGAATTTAGTAAGGTAGCATATATGACTTGCGTGTACGAGATTCCGAATGAATCCCAAGGGTCTATTCCATGATTTTGTGCCTTGGTGTGTTGATGTGTTCCGCTTCGGATGCACCCTTCCTTGCGTTCGTGGAGGGGTCACTCTGCTAACCGCGTTTGTAGAGGGGTTGTGTTCATGGAGGGCCAGCCACCAACTGTTCATGATCAGGTGGGCCAGCCACCAATAGTTCCCGCACCAGTTATGGGTGTGCAGGTTGCTCCTGAGGTGGTTCTTGCAGCGAATGATCAGCACAGTTATAAGAGGTTTCAGAAGATGAAACCATCCCTATTTCAGGGTGGTAAAGGTGAGGATGCACATGAGTTTATGATTTTATGCCATGAGATGTTAGAGGTAGTGGGTTTGGCTGATCCACTTCGTGTTCACTTTGTAGCACTCCAGCTCCGTGGGACAAGCATGGAGTGATGGAGGACTTACATGAGGTCTAGATCAGTTAAATCCCCTCTGGTAGAGTGGGATGTGTTCTCCAGTGCTTTTCAGTATTGCTTTATTCCTTGGAGTGTGCAAGAAGAGAGTCGATTGAGGTAAAAGGACTTGAGATATGGTAGTATGATTGTTACTAAATACGAGGCTCATTTTTGTCAATTATCTCGGCATACTTTGGCTTTGATTCTAGATGAGGCATAGAGAGCACAAATTTGTGAGGGTTTTGACTTTCTCCATCTGGTCTTATATGTTTAGAGCAGCCACTGAGAGGGATTCCTTTTAGTCCACAGTGAGCACCGTCAAGGGGGTGGAGTTGATAGTTCAAGAGGAGTTTTGGGGACCCCATAACGGCCCATGCTACTGGTCAAATTTCTACTACTTCTTCAGGAGGCAAAAGTTCGCAGAGAGATGGCACCCTTCCTAGCATCATGGACCCGTACATGCATCTATGCTAGCAGCGAAGGTTGACAAATGTCCTGAGGATCTCACAGTTTTGGCCATGGTTCATATGGTGGATAAAAATAATCTTCTACATTGAGGTCATGTTTTGGGTGTGGGCATCCAGGCCACATGATTTGATAATGTCCCTTTCATACTCATTCAGGACCCCGTCGTACTTATTCAGCTACTCCGATTAGAGATTTAACACCTCCAACCAGAGGTAGGGGCATGGGTTTAGATTGCTAAAGATGGCAAGGCTTTAGATAGTGGTGCATCGGTTCCGTGTGGTGGTCATCAAGGTGTTGTTTAGATCGAGGGTGGCAGAGGAGCTCAGTGCTACGTTTTTCCTAAGAGACACGAGGCTAAGGCTTCAAATACAGTTATCACAGGTATTGTCCCAATTTTTCATCGACTTGCATCAATGTTGTTTGACCCTGGATCTACCTACTCTTATGTATCGACCTGCTTTTCATCTGAGTTTAATTTATTGTGTAATCATATGCCAGTGCCTATTCATGTTTCTACACCAATTGGTGAGTCTTTAATGGTGGATTGGGTGTACCAATCCTGTCTTGTTTCTTTGGCTGGGTATGACACTAGGGCAAATATAATTATTCTACAAGTGGTGGCCTTTGATGTTATATTAGGTAAGGGTTGGGTTTCTCCATATCATGCCATTCTTGATTTTTATGCCAAGACAATGACTTTAGCGATGCTTAGTAGGCCGAAGATCGAGTGGAAGGATTCTAGTGGTTCCTATCATAGCAAAGTTATTTCCTACATCCGAGGTCAAAAGTTGATTCATAGAGATTGTTTATCCTGCTTTTCTTTCATTTGAGACAATAGTGTTGCCACCTCTTGTGAAGTTTATTCCCGTGATTCAAGAGTTTGTTGATGTGTTCCCTACCAATCTTTTAAGGGTTCCTCTCGACCAAGATATTGATTTTGCCATTGATGTGAAGCCGAACACTAAGCCCATTTCTATCCCTCCATACCATATGGCTCTAGCTGAGTTGAAAGAATTAAAGGAGCAAATTTGAGATTTGTTGAGCAAAAGATTCATTCGCCCCGGTGTATCGCCTTAGGGTGCCCCAGTTATATTTGTTAAGAAAAAAGATAGTTCAATGAGGATGTGCATTAACTACCGACATTTGAAGATTGTGCTCCAGAGGTTGAGAGAAAAGTCATATGAAAAGTTCTCCAAATGTGAGTTTTGGCTCAATTTAGTGGCATTATTGGGGCATGCATTATCGAAAGAGGGCATCAAGATTGATCCGCCTAATATAAAGGCAATTCTGGGATGAATTAGGCCTACTTCAGCAGCAGGCTTTTCGCAATTTTGTGGGTTTGGTCTGAGTACCATCGCGATTTATTCAGGATTTTTCTACCATTATAGCTCTCTTGACTAGGCTTACTTAGAAGAATGTGGCATGTCATTGGCCCGAGTGCAAGGAGAACTTCCAAAAGCTCAAGGTATTGTTGACTTCAACCCCTGTCTTGACTTTGCTAGAGGAGGGTATAGACTTCACCATATATCGTTATGCTTCTGGAGTTGGGTTGGAGTGTCTTGATGTAGAAGGGAAAGGTGATAATCCATGCCTTTAGGCAATTGAAGGCACATGACAAGAATTACCCCATCCACAACTTGGAGTCGGTAGTGGTGGTTTTTGTTTTGAAGTTGTGACTGCTCTATTTATATGGGGTTCATTGTGAGATTTTCACCGACCACCTGAGTTTGCAGTATATCTTTAGCCAGAGGGACTTAAATTTGAGACAGAGGAGGTGGATTGTACTGAAGGATTATGACTTGACCATTCTATACCATCCGTGAAAGGCAAACATGGTGGCTGGTGCATTGAATAGAAAAGCTTTTGGCATGGCAAGTCTTGCAGCCCATCGTACAAGGGAGCGATCTTTGGCTAAGGCCTAGGGATTTTCATAGGCTAGCTAATGGTCTAGACAAATTGTAGCTTTCAGATGAGGATGATGCACTTGCTTTTATTTAGGCTCGTTCTTCATTGATGGATTAGAATCGCACCCAATAGTTTGAAAATGAGAAGTTATGTCTCATCAGAGACCATGTGATAAGAGGAGAAGCCAAGGAAGCAGTGCTTGATTCTAATGGTGTTTTGAGGATTGGAGGGCGGGTTTATGTGCCCAAGTTGGGTGACCTAACTAGATTGATTCTTGAGGAAACTCATTATATTTGTCATGCCCATCTTTATTTATAGGTTTCTATTAGTTGATTCTAGAACTGTCAATGTGGTCAGTCTAGTCCATCCAAGCTATAGTCCATATAGGCTTTGAAATTTTCCGGATCAGGCTAGACTGGCCCACCATTTTGGCTGGCCAAAAAACAATCAGTCCAATCCATAACTACGTGGGCTACAGGCTGTGTAGGGCCAGCCTACTTCTTTTAAAAGAATATACTTTTTATAAACTAAATTCTAATTTTAAAATGTTAACATAACTATCAACAAGATAATATTATATGGTGTTTACTATTTGTTAACTAAGTCTCAAATTCATAAATAAAATAATCTTAATAATACTTATTAACTTTGGCTTCAAGTAAAGCTTTGGTTGTATTACTTCAATCTAAAATCGTCATTTTATGAAAATATTTTGGATACACCTATACAAGAAAAAATTTTGAATAATTAAATTTTTTAACTTTGCAATATTTATATCCATGGTTTAAGACTTTAACTTTGGAATCTTCTTGTTTATTTTTAATATTCTATTTTATTTTATTAGGTAATTATTTTTTATTTGGCCTACGGGCCAACTCAACCCATTTTGCTCAAGTCCTACAGGCATGCAGACTTACTCAGGCCGAGCTAGAAAGCTCTATTCTTAAATGGTCTCTAAAAATTTTAACACAACGCTATCAAATCACGAGTCAAGCCGAGCTGGCCCAATGAGCTTAACCTTTATTGACGGCTCTAGTTTATTCCTCAAGGTGATGCCTACATTGACTTAGCAAAGGCCTATAGTTACATCAAAGTGATACGACACTTGTCACAACTCATTGACATGATTAGATACCTGCAATTTCAATCCTCCCGCTGATCAGAGTCTGATAAGGGTGCCTATATTTGGTAGTTCTTTACACACCACTAGTGAATGAGGATCACCAATAAGTCTTGAGGTTATGAATGCTTAATACTTGATGAAATTCAATAATCCATCGCGAACATGGCCTTCTTTGACCAAAGAAGAGCTCGTTACAGACAAACACATACATCAATAAGTTAGCTCACTCTTACCTCCTAAGTTAAGGAGCACAATTATGCAGTTAGGAGATTTTTTTTTATTATATATTGGTAATTGTTTTCTATTTCTATAACACAGTACATGTGTTGTACTGAGATATGAAAAATCTACTGTCCCTATCCCTATAATGAGTCTAAGACATCAATGATAGAGATAAGTATCATTACAGTATATCTGGTTACACCAAAAACATAAAGTCAAAATACAATCATTTTGACCTGTTGTGTAGTGTTCTCCATATTCTCGAAAACTCTAAGGTTCCTCTCCTTCCATATTGTCCACCATATAGCCGCAGATATAATTCTCCGGTTGTTCCTGCTCTTAGCATGTACTCCTGCTTCTTCACAATTGTGTAATGCTTCTCTGATTTTCCTAAGCATGGACCGAGATATGTTTTTGATACTTGAAAAAATCTCCACAGTTGACTTGTGACCTTGCAAAGTATAAATAGATGGACCACTGTTTCTGAAAATTCCCCACAGAAAAAACATCCCCCTTTTCATCAAGTTATCCTGTGTCAGTACAACTTCCTTAGCCAATAACCAAACAAAGCAAGCTACTTTGTCTGGGATTTTGACTTTCCAAGTGTGTTTCCAAGGCCATTAGAGTATCTGCTGGTTTGGTTGGTTCACCTTCCTATAGGCTGTGTTTACTTTAAAAGTTCCATTACTATTTCCCTGCCACAGTAGGATGTCTTGACCTGCCTTCAAACCACTAAATTGGTTAATGGTGCTGAAGAATTTTGTAACTCTTTGTATTTCCCAATCATTGAGGTGTCTCCTGAACACAAAATTCCACCCTCAAGGTGTCCATAATTTTGCTATTGTGCTTTGCTGATGTAAACTAAGCTGTAAATATCTAGGAATTGGGTCTCCATGTTGCCTGCTTCATCCCAATCATCCTTCAAGAATACAGTTTTAACTCCATGACTCCATCTGCCACTTCGATTATGGTGTTAGCTTTGAATCATTCCACAAAATTCTGATAAATTTCCATAAGCTAACAACCATAAGTAGTAGTGACTTGCTTCGTCATTCAATTATCATTCTTCTCATATTTAGCTTTGATGGCTATGCCTCATAGATTCTGTTTTTCATTTGAATATTATCATAACCATTTCATTCTTAAGCTTTACTCTCATTCTTCAGATTCTTGATCCCTAATCTCCCAAATCTCTTCACATTGATCACAGCCTTCCATTTGATTAGGTGGTAAACCTTTCTGTCTTTGTTCCCTTGCCATAGAAATTTCCTCCTGATGCCTCTATCCAACCTATTGATGATTCTAGCTGGGATAGGAAATAATGACATCATATATTTTGGAAGTGTGTCAACCACAAACTTTATCAAAGTCAATATTCCACCCAATGAGAGATATTGGTACTTCCATCTTGCTAACATCTTCTCATATTTCTCAATCACCTCATTCCATGTTTCCATAGACTTTGACCTGGTACCCAAAGGCAACCCAAGTAGGTAGTTGGTAAAACCCACTTTACCCCCCTAAGATTGTCTTTAAGATCTCTATGTTTGGCACTTCATTAACTCGGTACAAGAAGCTTTTCCTCCGGTTAACATGTAAACCTGACACTCCTTCAAATATTACCAAAATGAATCAAAGTATTTTAAGATGCTCCTCTTCAGCATCACAAAATATAAGTGTCATTTGCATACTGAAGGTGAGTTATCTTCATGCTATCCCTTCCAGCAATAGTAATCTCAAATCCACTAAACCAACATTCCCTATTTGCGGTTTTAATCATGCTGTTCAGTGCTTCCCTATTTGTGGTCTTAATCATGTTGTTCAATCCCTCCATGACTAAGATGACAAAAGCGTGATACAGGATCACCTTGTCTTGGGCTCCTCTGTGAATTAAAATAACCTGCTGGTGCAACACGGCTATGGCAAACGTATAGAGCCTGAAGCCATGTCAGATTTTCTCTGTCCATAACACAACTTGTAATGCAAGTACTCTTTTAGATGTATATATAACCAACATTTTGCTGGTTCACATCAATAAATTATATTTTATCAAAAAAGATGATATCATGGTAGACTGCTGGAGAACATAAAATAGTACATACTCTATGGTTTAGTCAAAAAGGATTGATAATTTCTGTTATTTATATTGCATTTTTAACAATTTATTTTTGATAAGTTATCCCAAAAAAATGCATTTTAACATCAAATAACTTCAACATTTAAAACTTAATACACTTGTATAAATGATCATCTCAATTAAAAGTTCACAAAGCAACCTAATCTACTTAGAAAGGAGCTGATAGTATATTAGATTACACCTACTTTAGTCACCAGACAAACTTCTCATGC
The DNA here is from genome assembly GCA_025642045.1 of Solanum sejunctum. Lineage (NCBI taxonomy): Eukaryota > Viridiplantae > Streptophyta > Magnoliopsida > Solanales > Solanaceae > Solanum > Solanum sejunctum. The sequence goes on along the minus strand of JAOTQJ010028293.1, from coordinate 5,479 downwards.
ATACCATTACACAATATTTTCCCCACATTTTGTTAAGAAATCGTAGAGAGTCTCTTTTTCTTATTCATAGTTGAGTTTTTATCACATTCAACACTAAAATAAATGTTCCACCTTCCTTAGCACAATCTAAGAAGTTGCTCTACTACAGAAAATTCAATATATTTAAATAGAGAATTCTCTCAGTAAGTAGCACAAAATCCACATACTTAATTGAAAGCATGGGTAATATTTCTCTGAGTCAGCCAGCCCAAAAGCACTATCTTGTTTAGTTATGCTGCATAATGGCATCTATGGACATAACAGGTGCATTAGTGGAAGCAATAAGTTTGTCATCTTTAACCTTACCAACCAGCAACAAGTGATGTATATAACAGCCACAGCCAAAACCAAACAAATCATCCATGAACAACATTCAGCAAATCTCTAACTCCCATTCCCATTCAACAGAAGTTACATGAAACACAAATTTCAAAAAGCAATCCAGTTTTTAAACACTTACCGCCAGGAAGTGGTAAGGTTCCGAGCTTTTCTGTCCAGCTGAAGGTTTTCTAAGGCAGATGAAGCACGACTTACATCTTCTCCAAGTTCATCATTGTCATGTCTCCAATTGTATTCATCCTTCCTGTATCCAGATATTGATGAACCTCCTCTTCTATCTAAAATCACAAACAGATGAACAAGATTAAACATTTATCCAGGAATTAATACAAATAAAGCAAGTACACTACTTACCAGATGACTGGCCAGCGGGACCTGGCCTGTAAAATGAAGATAGCTCAAGTCAAGATCTCAAATCAAAAAAAAAATAATAATAAATGAAAAAAAGATGTCATAGTAGTGTCTTATGTGAAAACCTTCCCAATGGAGGTAAGCCCCCAGCAACTGAAGATGAAGACGACCTCCTCATGTTCCTTGTTTCTAAATTGGGAAGAGAGTCAGCATCTGGTGTTGTCAATCTCCTCCCAGCACACCTTCCTTGAGATAAGTTCTGCGACAGAGATTTTAAAAGCTTGACATAATGCTAATTCCTACTAGATAGACTTGTATATTCACCATAGTCAATTCGAATGCAGGAAAACTTGAACTGCAAATGCTATAATTATCTAAGTTGCTCAAGCTCTTCACTTTTGGTGCTGCACCCGTGTCGACACGACATGGGTGTGGGATCCGTGTCCGATTTGGTCAACCGATTTCGGGTACTTTGACCAAAACCGACGGGGAAATTTGGACGGTTTTAATGATTTCTGTAATCAATACAAAAGCTAAAGTGAAATTGAAGAAAATGGAATACCTTTTATATAGAAATGTCTATTCATGCCTTTTTCTTTGATCTCCTTCTAGGATTCTCTTCAAATTTCCCATATAATATCTCATAATTTAAGTTTTATCACTCTATTTGATTATTTTTAGGTGAAATCCTCACCCGTATCCATACATGGATCCATATCCCCGAATCTTAAAAATTAAAATATAAAGGATCCGACCTCTAGATTCGCACCCGTATCGGACACCCACACCCGAGTCCGAGCAACTTAGATAATTATCATTTAATGGAACTACTTAAACATTTTAAAGACTAACCACACCTAGAACTGGAGACTGTTAAACCATCAAAAAAGGCAATGGAGATTACAAAACCAGGACAATAATCAGTTTCTACCAATGCATGTTACTATAATCAACCCACCCCGCATAAATTATTGTCAGGTTGCAAGGCAGGTTGAGCTCAACCCACAAATTTTTAAACCGCCCCCCTGACAATTTTTTCCTTTTTCAACCCACCCCGCATAAATTATTGGAAAAAGTACATAAAATAGACCAAATGTGAAATTATTTACCCTTAATGGACCCAATCCAAACTATTTACCGTTAATGAACCCATGACCCAAACTATTTACCTTCTTAGCCTATTTTCCCCTTTTTATTTCACCCCAATGTCGTGCTGATGTCAGCATGAATACTATGAAACAATCCTCTGTGATACTCCGGCGGTATATATACCATACCGGTATCATATAGAATGGGCTCAATCATGCATGATACTCTGGCGGTATATTGATACCCAATTGGTATCATATAGGATTATGTTTTTTTAAGAAATAACTAAGAAACAAAAAAATATTATTACATTCTAAATTAGTAGAAAATATATTCATTGTGATACTCCACCGATATATTTATACCATATTCGTATTGTATAGGTTTAGAAAATTATTAAAGTTACAAAATTATTTATTAAATTTTAAATTGATAGAAAATATATTCTTGTAATACTCCATTGGTATATTGATATCATATAATTTGAGCTCTTTTTTAAATAAATAAAATAATTAAGAGAATTATTTACAAACTTATTTATTTTAAATTCTAAATTAGTAGAAAATATATTCTTTGTGATACTATATCGATATATTGATACCATATCGGTATCATATAGGACTAAGCTTAATCCTCTGTGATACCTTGTCGGTATATGTACACCCTATTGATATATCATGCAAGGTGGGTACTAACGTCAGAACGCGAATTTTAATAGTAGAGGGGCATAAAATGCAAAAGGGTATATGAATGTAAATAGTTTGCTTCAAAGGGGCATAAGCTTAGGTTTCCCTACAATGTTAAGTTCTTTTCATTTTTAATTGAGTTTAATATGATTAGATGGGGAGGCGTGACTCCTGCCCTTTCACAAGAGATGGAAGAAAAGCTGAGTAGTTTAGAGGCTTGGAGTAGTGGCGGAGATGCAAACAATATGTGGGACACTACTATTGGTTACATTGGAAAAGTAGCTACCGAGGTACTAGGGGTTTCGAGAGGGACATTTGGTGGACGTCAAGGCGATTGGTGGTAGAATGACGAAGTCCAAGGCAAAGTGAAAACTAAGAAGATTGCCTATACGAGGTGGTTGGAGTGTAGGTATGAGGATAAAAAATGAAAGTTTAAGAAGTTCTATAAGATAGCGAAGGCAGAAGTGAAGATGGCGGTGACAAGTGCTAAGACATCAGCGTTTGAGCGCCTATATGTGGAGCCAAGTGATAAAGGCGGGGACAAGAGATTGTATAGGCTCGCCAAAAAGAGAGAAAGGAAAGTTCGCAACTTGGACCAAGTGAAATGCATCAGGATGAGGAGGGTGAGGTGTTGGTGGATGAAACTTCCATTAAGCTAAGGTGGCAAGCTTACTATCGTAAACTCTTAAACGAAAAAAGGAGATAGAGATAATAAGCTAGGTAAGTTGGCACACTCCGAAAGTCATCAAGATTTTGGTTATTGCAGGCGGTTTAGAGTTAAGGAGGTTAGAAGGGTTGTTAGTAGGATGAAGAGAGGGAGGGTGATCAGACTAGATGAGATTCCGTTAGATTTTTGGAATAACATGGTCTAGGATGGCATAGAGTGGTTGACTAGACTGTTTAATGATATTATAAAGATGACCAAGATGCCTGATGAATGGAAGAGGACAATGGTTCCACTTTACAAGAACAAGGCGGATATTCTAAACTTTAACAATTATAGGGACATCAAGTTGTTAAGTCACATTATGAAGGTCTGGGAGAGAGTGGTGGAGATGAGGGTGAGAAAAGTAGTGTCTATTTCGGAGAATCAGTTTGGATTCATGCCGAGATGGTTGACTACTGAAGCAATCCATCTTCTTCAGAGATTAGATTAGTGCAGAAATACAGAAAAAGAAAGAGAACTTTCATACGGTGTTCATTGATCTCAAGAAGGCCTATGACAAAGTACCGAGGGATGTCCTATGGAGGTGTCTAGAGGTGAAAGGTATCCCAATGGCAAGGACATGTACGACGGAGCCAAAACTCAGGTTAAAACAGTGGGAGAAGACTCGGAGTATGTTCCTGTTGAGATAGGACTTCATCAAGGATTTGTGTTGAGCCTTTTCTGTTTGCCTTGGTGATGGATGAGCTAACGCAATCTATCCACCAGGAGGAGGTCCCACGGTGTATGTTGTTTGCAGATGACATAGTACTAATTGATGAGACTCGGACTAAAGTTAATGATAGGTTGGAGGCTTGGAGACACGCTTTGGAATCCAAAGGATTCAAACTGAGAAGGACCAAAATAGAATATTTGGAGTGTAAATTTAGTGTTTTGAGGGATGAAGTATACACCGATGTGAGTCTTTCCACTCAACCTATCCCCAAGAGGAAAAACTTTTAAGTATCTGGGGTCCATCATCCAGAGTAGTGGTGATATCGATGATGATGTCACACATCGTATTGGGGCAGCATGGACAAAATGGAGGTTTGCCTCTAGAATATTGTGTGATAAAAAGATATCACCTAAACTTAAGGGTTAGTTTTATAGAATGGTGGTTAGACCATCTTTGTTGTATGGGGTGGAGTATTGGCAATCAAAAATGCACATATTCAGAAGATGCAAGTAGCAGAGATAAGGATGTTGAGATAGATGTGTGGTCAAACCAGGAGTGATAAGATTAGGATTGAAACCATTTGGGAGAAGCTCGAGGTGGCCCCTGTGGCTGATGAGATGAGAGAAACGAGACTGCAATAGTTCGGACATGTGCAGAGAAGGAGTACCAATGCTCCTGTTAGGAGGTGCGAGAGGCTGGATATGGAGTTACACGGAGGGGTAGAGGTAGACCAAAGAAGTACTAGGGGGAGGTGATCAGACAAAATATGGTGAAACTTGATCTCACCGAGGACATGATCTTAGATAGGAAGGAGTGGCGGTTGCGAATTAGGTAGCAGGCTAATAGGTTAGTAGGTTGATGTCTGGCCGTGAGATATAGTAGGGTAGTAGGAGTTGTCCGGTATTGTCTTTATCTGCCTTATATATGTTAATTGTCTCATATTTACTTGTTATCATATGCTTTTTTTATTAGTCACTCTCTGTGTTCACTTTCTTTCTCTTTTTTTTTATGATTGTGGTGTCTAGTGCCCACTTTGCGGACCCAACTATTATTCCACGGGGCCCTGATGCACGATCAGGTAACACATCAGTGGCCCTGGGGATTCGATCCTGGCACCTTATGGCATTTTTGCCAAGGTTTTAACCATTGGACCAACCCCTCAGGGTTGTTCACTTTCTTTCTCTTGCTTTTCAGTTTTCTATATCTAGTTTATTCTGCTTTGGATTTTTGTGATGAGAGTTCCCAGGAAACAACCTCTCTACCTCTATGAGGTAGTGGTAAGGTCTGTACATTCTACCCTTCCCAGACCCTACTTGTGGGATTCCACTGGGTATGTTGTTGTTGTTGTTTAACATCTCAACAACTAATTAACTACTTCTAGTTAACATTTCAATAATTGTTTTTAATAGCTAATTAACAATTTCTAGTTGATATTTCAACAACTATCAATTTAGCGGACATGTCTAATTTAAATTTTAGAAAAAAAAACTAACATTAAAGTCAATATTCAATATAAAAAAAATTATATTTTTATTTTTATTACTTACAAATATTTAATTTTCTTTGAGATCCTATTTGGTTGTTTAAACTAGCAAT
>JAOTQJ010028242.1:0-16207 GCA_025642045.1 Solanum sejunctum | reverse complement strand
AATTAATCAGCCTCTTGAAATTTCACATATAATATTAATGATAGGATAAAATAGGAAAAGAATAATTAATTATATCCTAATTTAGTAAGTGTTCATATAAGGGACAAATATTTATAGAATGATCCTCATATAATATGAGACAGATCGAGTATTAAGTGTATGAGATCGTTTAGTTAATAGGATACGCTGGAATATTTCAGAATTAAAATTGAAATTAAAATTATTTTTTAGAACCTTCAACCAAATAAAATATAAATTTAATTTCAATTTTAATCTAGATTATTTTATCTAACTTAATATTATTTTATTTTCATCCCAAATAAACTAATTTAATTCAAAATAATTTTATTCTAACCAAATGATTCCTAAAATTTTAGCGTCTATAACTAATCACACAGTTTCTCTTAACACTTCCTTTTCTCTTCTAAGGTCAAGATTTTCCAACCAAATAGAGTAAGAAATAATGATTTAAAGTTAGACTTTCTCTATTTGAGTTTATTTGTTAAATATTTTTTACTTTAATTTTTATTTTTTTGTCATTTTTAACAAATTAAGATAGAATAAATTTTTTTCCCTATTATACTTATATTAACATTGAGCTAATATTTTTAAAAAATCTAATGACTAAATATGTCTGAAATCTTATCAACTAATGGAGATAAAATGATATACTCAATATACTAATAGTCTCCTCTTTAAAAAAGAATGACTTAATTTGATTTGTCGTGAAGTTTAAGAAAAAAAACTTTTTGATTTTATGATAGTAAATTAAAATTGTGTCAAATGCACCAAAGTACTTTTTAATCTTATAACCTTAAATATGTCATGTGAAAAGTTAAAATTAAAATATTATCTGAAAGGGAAAGAGGTCATTCTTTTTAAAATAAATTAAAAAGAATAATAAAATAGATCATTTTTTAAAGCAGAGGGAGTCATTATTTTCTTGATAGATGTGCTTTTTAACAATAGAAACGCTATAAATATTTGTTTCATGTAATTAATCAAAATGCAATTAATTAAGGATGTAACACCCCATAAAATTACTAAAATATCCCTAACGCATCTTCCCAAGCTCTAATGGAAAATTCGAGATCAGATTTGCGATCAATGCAAAAAATTGAGTCGAAAAATGATCTCAACTTGGATTTAATGCGAATTAATTTTTTCAAAGAGAGCCTAAAACAGTGAGATTTTCGCGCTCCTTCCACGACGCGAAGAGGATGCGGAACCACACTTAATATTTTTTTCAAAACAGTTTGACGAAAATCAAAAATTCACGAAAAAGTACATTTTTGCACTAGTGCATGACATGGAGGAGGCAGTTTTTTCTTTTGATTTGGGAAGGGCAATTTCGTCCTTCTTAATATATTTTTATATTCCTAGATCGATTTTTAAGACGTTTCTTCGTACAAAAGGGTTTGGAAATCCAACACTGTTCTAAGTCTAATATTTTTATGCTAAGTCAGATAGAAGAAGAGGAAGAAATGTAAGGGTTTCAGAGGAGAATTCAAAGTTCTTCAAAGATTCGTCATTCCCAGGTATGTAAAGGCTACCCAAAAGGATGAGATTGATCTCCCATGTGCCAATATAGAGTTAAGTGAGAAAATCATACGTAGAAAATCTTGAATCATGTTTTCTTGAAATTTATTGAATGTTAGTATTAAATTCTTGGATAGTATCTTGAATTTCTTGTTTTAATTCTTTAAACTATATTTTTATATCCAAGTTTGATGTTCATCATGTTTAATTTTTACTGTATATTTTTATTACTGTGACTGTGACTTGATCCTTAAAATTTCTCTCTGCAAAGACTTGAATAACGAACTTAGAGGGATCTCTAGAGTCTTGAATGTCTGAAAGTGATGCTTGACTGAGTATGAGTCCTGAGGTGAGCGAGTTGGTGACTGTGATAGTTGAAATTGTTGTTGATAGAGTTGAACGGGTATAATTCTCTTAGATTGGATAGATAAATCTTGCCCGTAGATGTTGGGTGATGAGAGTTCTTGATGGATTGATGAGTCATAGAAATAAGACTTGTATAACACTTTAAATAAAGAATTGTTGTGCATTCTCAAGCAAACTTGTTATTTTGATATTTATTTTTGTTGCTTTTCAGGAAAAAGACTAAGGCATGGAAGAAATAAGAATACGAAAGAAAAAGGATGAAAAAGAGTGTACAGAGGAGCCAAAATGGAACCAAGTGTGGGCACACGGGGGCCTACACAGGCCGTGTACATCCACACGGACAGTGAGGCCCACCGTCTCACACTTGGATGATGGTAGTAGATATTTGGTGAAGACAAGTCTAACGGCACATGTCACGGACTGTGGGATGTGAAACTGGTCATTGTGAGGCTCGTCAAAGCGACGTGAAGACAGTACCATCGAAGGTTTGAAGATTTTGGCAAAGTGTAAAGAGACGACTCGTTTCACGAGTCGTTGAGCGTATGATGGGCCGTCCCATGTCCCATGTGATTGACGTGAAGGTGACACCATCGAAAAGCCAGCAAAATGGGCTAAGGAAGGTCAGACAGTGTGTGTCACGGACCGTGTGATCAACCACGGCCCGTGACGTGGAGATGTGTGAAAGAGGTTGACTGAAAATGGCAAAGGCACGACGAACGACCCATCTCACGGACCGTCTCACTTCACACAAACCGTTTGCCTTAGTGTGTAGCAGCACATGACGAGCAGCGAAGTAAGGCTAAGGACAGCCACACAGATCGTGTGACGATCCATCTACTGTCACACGAGCCGTGTGGTGACCTGTGTCCATGCCGATAAATTTTTCCTATTTTAATTAGGATTAGATTTACTTTATATATAAATGATTATTTTTTAGTTTTTAGTTAGTCTTGACGGCTAGAGTTGGAAAACATTGAAAAATATTACTTTTTTAGAGATTTCACAAGATTTTGGGATTTTGCTTATCGAATTCAAGCTTGTAGCTTGTGGATTCGTCAATTCTTCAATAGTAAGTCTTCTATTATGAATTCCATGTATCATTGCCAGTTTTATTCCTTGAATATATTAGGCTAAACCCACAATTAGGGTTGTGGGAACCATGACAAATCAATAAGATAGGCGAATATGGGGTAAGTCTCGGGATTGATTAGCATATATATTGTAGTAATCTTCGTTTTAATTTCTTCCTTGATGAGTCGACGTGTAAGAGTAAGCCTTTATTCTTGCATGCCGAAAAGGGATGTTTTGATTATGAAAAGAATTTTACGATGAAAATTCAAGATTTTTAACATAGTCTAAGTACTTGAGACTGAAAGGTAAGAGTATTCCAGGATAAACAACAAGGGTTAGTATGTTGATGTTCTGAGACTAAAAGATGATGAATGATATGCATTTAAGAGGGACCGAGAAGTTGAATTGAATGTTACATAACTTGTTAGATCTTATATACGTAATCATGAATGCGTTTACCACTAGATTCGACTATCGCATTAGATGTCATGGGGAACACAATCCTAGTCTCACATAAATTGATTGAAATAGAGTCATTCTTGCACTTATTTATTGCTTTCTTTAGTTAATTAGTTTGAAAACCAAACCCCCATATTTACTTTATGCACTTTTATTTCGGGAATAGATATTACATTTGAAAATGGTGTTAATCGATATATTCTCACACATTCCCTATGGGATTGACCTCATCTCTGGTTGAGTTCTACATTTGATCAACGACCGCTTTACTATTCCATTTGGAGTGTAAATTTGGGCGTATCAAATTTTGGCGCTGTTGTCGGGGAATATGACGAAGTAATATTCTATTAGTTTTTATTTTCAATTTGTAATACTAGTCCCTAGTTTTACTTTTGTTTCTTATTTTTGTTTCTTGGTAGGGAGCCAGCGTTGCATACCAAACACCCGAAGCAAAGGTGAAGCACTTGTTCCCTACGACCCCGAGCTTACTAAATCAATCCGCAGAATGAGTGCCGAAGAACGTAAAGCAACTAGACAAAGAGAATTGGCAGTAAACCTTGTAAGTGGGGTAATGATAGTCTGTGTGATGATGAAAATATTGGCAATGAGTTACCATTGGCAGCATCACTTAGACAGTTATCGCTGCCCGGTTTGAGACCCCAAGTGCCTCAGTCGCCCCACGCAGGAAATGATGTTGATGAGGGTGCTAGGACCAGTGGGACGATTATACTTCCCCCACTTCCCGCAGAAGTTAAGTTCACTATCACTAGCACTATGTTGCAAATGCTACAATTGAAAGAGTTGTTCAACGGAGCAGCAACTGAGGATGCTAATTAGAACGTCCTCAACTTTCTGGCAACTTGCCAATAGTCTGAGATTCCTGGGGTCACTCAGCAAGCAATTAGGTTATGGTTATTCCCATTGTATTTTTTTGGTGCGGTAACTAAGTGGCTAAATGAGCTTCCATATGATTCCATCCATACCTGGGAAGAGCTAAATGAGGCATTCTTGGAGAGGTTTTTCCCTGCATCAAAACAGCTCAAAATCACGGATGATATTGGCTCTCACAAGCAACTTTCGAATGAAGCACTACATGAGACTTGGGAGAGATTTAGGCAGAAGCTTAAGCAGTGCCTCGATCATCTTCTCACAGATGAGCATTTGAAGAAAGTCTTCTACAGGTCCTGCAATTTTGTAACAAAGCTGATCGTTGATGCTGCTTATGGGGGATCATACATGTCTAGGACTTTCCCAGATATTATGGTGATCTTCGATCAGGTAGCCAAGAACAACAAAGCATGGTACACTAGAGATAGAGACTGTTCGGTGTTCACCTTTGAGATAATGGAGGAGCAACGATGAAAGGAGGAGGAACGGGATCAAGACATGGCACACATGATGACCCAATTGGACTTGCTGGCAAAGCGGTTCTTAGGAGGTGCAGAAAAGGTCAAAGTTGTGGACACAATGCCTAGGTACAATGATCAAGGCTATAACTTTGATGAAGAGGCAAACTTCTTAGGCAACTAGGGGGCTATCGGCCATTCAACGCTGGTAATCAAGGTCGAAACTATGGTCGTGATCAAAACTATCAAAGAAACTAGTAGAACAGAGATGGTTATAGGAACTATGAGCATCAGAACGATAGTGGTGAAAACTCAAAGTTAGAAGAAATGACAGCAAAGGTACTTAACAAGGTTGAGTCCACAGAGGTAGGGATGTGAGATATAAAAGGGTAGATGTCCAATATTTGACAGTTCATCGACTCGCATTCCACATCAATCAAGCAACTAGAGTAGCAGATGGGTCAATTATCAGCAGCCTTATACCAGAGAAATGCTAGGTCACTGCAGAAAGACACTATTCAGAACCCAAAGAATGATAATCAATGCATGGCAGTAACCACGAGGAGCGGTAAGGTACTTTCTGACCTTGTTGTGCCCTTTAATACAGGTTTAGATGAAGCTAAAGGCAAGATGTCTAACCCCATAGAGGAGCATGTTGATGACTTGAGTAAGGAAGCGGAAGTAACACTAGCAGCACCTGAGGGTACTAAAGAGCCTGAGATGACACCAATAGAGACCCAACCTATGCCAGCCATTCCTAAGCCGCCACCACCAATCCCACAGATGTTGCAGAAGAAGGTTGAAGATGGCAAGTTTCAGAAGTTCTTGTCTATGCTAAAAGAAATTTTAGTAAACATTCCTCTAGTGGAGGCACTTGAGCACATGCTGGGCTACACTAAGTTCATGAAAGACTTAGTGACTAAGAAGAGGACATCCATGATCAAGCTGGCGAAGAATCTCCACCACTATAGTGCCATCACCACAAGGTCTCTTGTAGAAAAAAAGGAAGATCTGGGAGCTTTCACTATCCCTTGTACAATTGGAGCATTTGATTTTGCAAGAGCTCTTTGTGATCTGGTTGTCAGCATCAACTTGATATAGCTGACAATCTACAGGAAGCTAGACTTAGAAGCCCCCACCCCCACTATAATTCGGCTATTCATGGCGAATAGATCGATAAAGTAGCCCGTGGGGATTCTATGTGATGTTCTGGTTCGTGTGGGTCAGTTTATTTTTCTGGTAGACTTTGTTATTCTAGACTGTCAGGTCGATTTTGAGGTTCTCATCATCCTTGGGAGACCATTTTTGGCTATGACAAGGCGTTGGTAGATGTGGAGCGAGGAGAGCTGATTTCCAAACTCAATACAGAAGAAGTGAAGTTCAATGTGTATGCTGCAATGAAGAGACCTAAAGAGGTGGCAGTGATGTTTATCCTCGATGTTGAGGATGATTGTCTATCTGAGATCCCGCTTGAGAAAATAATGAGTGTAAACACACTAGCAGCAGTGTTAATTAACTTCCTAGATGATGGTATTAGCGGGTACGCAGACACCATGAATGCACAACAAGGTAGGGGAACCAGGCCATTTGTCCCCAGAAAATTGGACTTAGACCTGCAGAACAGGTCCACATCACCAGCTAAACCTTCCATTGAGGAGCCTCATGCTGTGGAGCTCAAGGAGCTACCCCAACATCTCAGGTATGTATTTTTGGGTACTAACAACACTCTTCTTGTGATTGTAGCTGCAAATCTTCACGAAAACCAGGTGGAGGCATTGCTGGGGTTCTCCAAAAGTTCAAGCGAGTTATTGGTTGGACCATTTTAGATATCATAGGGATTCCTCCAGGGATATGCACGCACAAAATCAAATTTGAGGATAATTTTGTGCCCAGTATTGAGCACCAGTGCAAGTTGAACCCATCTATACAAGAGGTGGTGAAAAAAAGATCATCAAGTAGCTGGATACTGGGTGATATACCCTATTTCTGCCAGAAATTAGGTCAATCCAGTGTAGTGTGTCCCGAAGAAAGGGGGCATGACAATGGTTGCCAATAATAAGAATGAGTTGGTCCTATCGAGACCTGTGACTGGATGCGAGTGTGCATGAACTACCGAGAGCTGAATAAATGGACCTTGAAGGACCATTTCCCCATGCCATTCATGGACCAGATGTTGGACAGGTTGGCAGGTGGAGGGTGGTACTGCTTCTTGGATGGGTACTCGAGCTATAATCAGATATCCATAGCCCTAGAGGATCATTAGAAGACTGCTTTCACTTGCTCATATGGGATTTTCGCTTTTAGAAGGATGCCCTTCAGGCTGTGGAATGCCTCAACCACCTTCTAGCATTGTATGATGTCAATCTTTTTTGACTTGGTTGAAGACACCCTCGAGGTATATATGGATGACTTCTCTATAGTGGGTGATTTTTTCGATACATGTCTATTGAATCTTAGCAGGGCACTACAGCGTTATGAGGAGGCTAATCTGGTGCTAAATTAGGAGAAGTGCCACTTCATGCTCAAGGAGGGGATAGTTCTTGGCCATAAGATTTCTGAGAAAGGCATAGAAGTGGATAAGGTGAAGATCGAGGTGATTGAGAAACTGTCGCCGCCCATATTTATGAAGGAGGTCTAGAGTTTCCTTGGGCATATATGTTTTTATTAATGATTTATCAAAGACTTATCCAAGATCGCACACCCTTTATGCAAACTATTAGAGAAGGATGCAAAGTTCCACTTTGATGATAACTGCAAGCATGCCTTTGAGAGTCTAAAGCGAAAGCTGATTTACGCTCTTGTGGTGGTTGGAGTTGATTGGACTGCACCATTTGAGGTGATATGTGATGCAAGTGGAATTACTATGGGCGTTGTACTCATACAGAAGCGCAACAAGATTTCCACCCCATATACTACTCCAGCAAGACCCTCAATAATGCTCAAAAGAATTATACAGTGACTGAGCAAGAATTGTTGGTTGTGGTATATGCATTTGATAAGTTCTGGGCATATTTATTGGGAACCAAATTAATAGTTCACACCAACCATGCCGCTTTGAGATACCTCATAGCAAAGAAAGACGCTAAGCCACGGTTGATCAGATGGGATCTCCTGCTGCAAGAGTTTGACTTAGAGGTCCTAGACAGAAAAGGATTAGATAACTAAGTAGCAAACCAATTGCCCAGATTGGAGGATGAGTCAAGACTAAAGGATTGGTTGAACATCGATGATTCCTTTCCTGATGAGCAGGTATTGGCAGCTTCTGTTGGCTCATTCCTTAGTTTGCTGATTTGGCTAACTTTCTGGTGAGCAATATTATGCCAGAGGGCCTTAACCCTCACCGGAGAAAAAAGTTTCTATTTGATATGTGCAGGTACTTCTGGGATGATCCGCACTTGTTCAGAACATGTACAAAGGGGGTAATTAGGCGGTGCATTCTAGAGGCGAAGATGTTGAGCATAATGGAGGCCTGTCACTCATCCGCAGTGGGGGGACATCATGGTAGGGACAAAATGGTGAAGAAGATTCTCCAATGTGAGTACTACTGGCCCACTATCTATAAAGATACCCATGACTTAGTTCTTGGGTGTGATCAGTGCTAGCAACAGGGTAACATCTCCAAGCGCCAAGAGTTGCCTATGACCCCTGATCTTGAGGTAGAGATTTTTGAAATCTGGGGCATTGACTTCATGGGCCCATTTGTAAGTACTTATAGAATGAAGTACATCTTGGTAGTGGTGGACTACGTCTCCTAATAGGTGGAGGCGGTGGCATTACCAAACAATGAGAGTAAGAGTACTGTCCAATTTCTGAGGCGGAACACCAGATTTGGGACACCTAGAACTATCATTAGTGATGAGGGTTCTCACTTCTATAATAAGGTTTTTCGTATGGTGCTAGAAAAATATAGAGTATGACAGCACATGGTTGCCACACCATATCACTTGTAGACTAGTGGACAGGTTGAAGTGTTGAACAGAGAGATTAAGGAAATCCTGACCAAGTCTCTGAATACTACCCCGATGGATTGGGCGAGGAAGCTAGATGATGTACTTTGGGCCTACAGGATAGCTTATATGACACCCATTAGTATGTATCCACATCAGTTGGTATTTGGTAAAGCCTGTCATCTGCCTGTGGAGTTAGAACATAAAACACTCTGGGCTTTAAAGAAGCTTAACATGAATTGGGAGGAGGTTGCTGACTTGAGACTTGACCAACTCAATGAGTTAGATGAGTTTCGCCTCCAAGCGTATGAGAGTGCAACATTGTACAAAGAGAGAATGAAGATCCAACATGATAAGTGTATTGCTCATCGGAGTTTTAGTATTGACGACAAGGTACTTTTATACAACTCCAGGTTAAGGCTCTTCCCAGGCAAGCTCAAGTCAAGGTGGTCTGGCCCGTCCATGATCATCCAAGTATTCCCCTATGATGCAATTGAACTACAAGCATAAAATGGAGATCGATTCAAGGTAAACGGACAGCGAGTGAAGCAATATGTGCGTGCAGCAGAAGAGGCCTCAGAAATAGAGGTCTTACTCCTTGACGAAGTCTGAGTAGTCAAGACAATGTGTCGTACAGTAACGTTAAATCAAGTGCTCCATGGGAGGCAACCCATGCATTGTTATAATTATGAAAAAAAGCTTTAATTTATATGTCATGCAATTTCTTTTTTTTTCTTTGTGCTTCCAGGTGAGTACAGGTGCCATTTTATAGGTTGGAGGCATACGTGAGGTGGACAACATGACTGGATATTAGAGCAGCCAAAATTTGGCTAAGTGGAAGGCCACATGAATCTGCCCAGTCCCTCTGATGTGGGACTACTCGTGTGTATCCCGTCTGGCATTGCATTTGGGACTTGGGTAAGTGCATCAAGTGATAAAGCTAAGTGAGGCCACACAGGCAACTACAGGCCCGTTGACATTGACACGGCCCATGTGGCTAATCGTCCGGATGGCATGACAATTTTTGGCCAAGTGGGGTGACACGGTCGATCCACATGGACCATGCAATGTGTCACGATTTATCTGATGTCCTTTTTAGGCGCACCAATGACCCCTTGACTAGGTAAGTTCATAAATTCGCCAAGGTTGGGCCAATGGACAATTCATACTAATCGTGATATATGTCACGAGCTATTTGGCCGATCGTCCAATCAGCATTGACTCGACAACTATTTGACCAAGGCTTTAAGTAATCCTACTTCGTCCCAAAAATTCACTTTTCACTTTCCCTTCCTCACTCTAACTCTTACGGCTCCCCCTTCCCTTTTCTCACCCTATCTCTTAAAATCCCAATAAAGTATCAGCTTATTTGTGATGATTCGTGAATTAATCATACGATTCGTAGCTTAAACTAAGTGTAGGTATCAAGTTTTTCAAGCAAGTCATCTTCTTCTTTGCTATTCACTAAGTAAGAACTTGATTTCTCTACCTCCTAATGTTGATTTTGGTGTTTGCATATGTATATCTTAGTTGAATATTAGTTATTTCTTGATTTAAAGCATCATAATTTGCATTATTGATGTTGGGCATACATGTACTGGTGAAAACCACCATTGTTGAGTTCTTAAAGTTTAAACCATGAAAAGTGAGGATTTTTGTTGCTTTTTGACATGCTTTTTGGGGAAATTGATTTATATAAGCTATTGTGTTGCTTGAATCATGGTTCAGTGAGGTGAAATGGCATGAACTTATGTGTATGTGCATATTCAGTCGACGAAGGGTCGAAAGGGGGCCGGTCGGCCAGCTAAATGGCTCATGTCGTGGCTCACGGCCCATGTAATAGTCCATACCGTGTTGTTTATCAGAGCAATGACCAAGTGACCCTAGACGAGCCCTTTCATGAATCGTATCACGTTACACGGGCCGTGTAGGGTCTCTTGCCCCCGCACCACCTATAGTAGTTTACTTCCATCAATTTTGATTTTAAGTCACATATGTTCGTTAAGTACAATGGCCCTATGATAGACCGGGTGATGCCATTCTTAAGGGTTATTGTCACTTTTATAGCACAAGGGAAGTCTGAGTACTCGTTAGTGCGTCAACCTGTGTGTGAAATAATTTTTAACAATGTGTATTCTTTTGTGGCACTTGCAGGTACTATGGGTCCACGATGCAACTTAGTCAGACGCAGTGATAGGGACGAGCTTGTGTCACGCCTCTATAACTCCCCCACTATATCATCTAGGAATTAGGCTGGGAGTGACTCCGGTGATGACTCCTCTAGTGGGTCCAAAGTTTGCTATAGAGGAAATGTCTCCCCCCACTCTCCTAGTGTTACGCAGGCCCGTACATTAAGCCATCGCAGAGCCCCGCAGTCTGAAGAGAGTGACCCTTCCACAAGAGTTGAGGAGAAGGCAGCTACCTCAAAATAGTAGAACACGTCAGACCAGGAGAGCAGGGGCAAACTCCAAAAACTGAGGGTCATGATACTAAAGAGCAGGCGAATGAGGTCGAACTTCGGACAGTCATGGTGAGGCCATTCATTTTGCAGTCTCCCAAACGACAGACCCTTAAACAGCCTGGGTACTTATTGTCTTTTTAAAGGGTCGATAGACGATCCCAGGCGCTAAGGACATCTACACTAACGATCGTACAAAAGGTTCTGGGGGATTTAAGTAGCGGTCAGTCCTTCCGTAGGTTCGGGTAATCACTGACCAACTTGACAGAGTTCCAGACATTATATATACTTTTAATTCATATCAGTTCGGTTGGATGGACCAACCACCAGGGTGCTACGGGCCTGCTATTTTTGAAGAGTTCTATTCCAATTATGTCGCTAGCCTCCTCAACTCGGTGAGGGGACCCAATTGAGAAAGGTGAAGAGATAGGTCACCCTTACTATGTCCCTGAGGTCATATATAATGGTGTGTGGTACATGAGTGAATATATCAGAAACCACCATCAATCACTTCCTATTTGGGCCAGACTACCAAGCTCCTCCAGATGGCTAGTTTATGGAGAGACATATGCAGATTATAGACGTAGTGCAAATGTCTAATTCGTCATCTAGGGTTGCACTGTTGGGATGGATCACAGAGTGAATAGCCATTCAGGGGGCGGAGGTGACTTGCGTTATAGACCTTAAGTGTCCTATCGCCAAATCATCGCTGACATTTGCTGTAAAATTTGGTGGTCAATGGTGCGGGCCAGGATAAGACCCACAGGAAATGATAACATACTCCAACCTTCGCATGCCTCTTTGATCGCATGTTTGATATCCAGATTTGGAATAAATATGGGCCGAATCATTGCTTTTGAGATGCGGGACTGAGCATTATCTAAGAGAGCTGGCATGCACTTCCCGTGCCTAGTTCGTGCCCTGTCCAAACAGGCTAGTGATCCCACTACTCATTTTTTTGGACAAAAGGATATCCCCCAAGGGAGTAACCAACATTGCCCTGATCAAGGATGTCCAAAACTCGCTCATGATGAGCAGAACATGTTCTCTAGGGGGGCTAACAAACTTCCTATCCGCACCTCCACAACAACCCTTGCCATTTGCGGACTACACCACTGCCCCACCATCAGGCATGGCTTCTGAGAGGCCCGAGGGTAGTGGGCCAGTTCTTCCAATATAGTAAGGGTATGCATATGTGCCTTATGAGTTTTTGGCCAGATTGGTGGCGGACCAACGACAGACACAAGCTATTGTTGATCAGATAGTAGATCGGATCCCCCATGTCATCCAGTCTCATTCACAATGGATGGTGGACCAATGTGACGATGCCTTTAGGAGCCAAATTGCCACCCCGCAGAGCCAAGTCAGCACATTGGAGGGCTACTTCCACAACATGTTCAGTAGTATGACTGGAGATGAAATGAAGGATCTTGTACAGATAGTGAATGGTATGAAGGCCCAAATTGCTAAGTTGACTAAACAGTGCCACGCCCTTACATCGACCTCGCCTCTAGAGTCTTGGATGAACCTATTCAATATACCCATAGTGCCAGCTCTGTATGAGATATGGGGTGTTCCACCAGCCTCATCTGAGGCACCTACGCCACCCACGGAGCAGCCTAGGAGGAAGGACAAAGGTAAACATTGGGGTCAATAAAAGAGTCCTCCCAGTGACCCACAAAAGGAAGAAAAGCGGCAGATGCACAAGGCCATCAAGGGCCAGCGCCAAGCAGCAGCTGAATGGGCAGAACAAGAGCGATTGGCTGTAGAGGCGGAATGGGCAGGAGCCTCCAATAGCACCTTTGGACCTGGTGCTATATATGTTGATAATGATACCCCAGAGTGGTCCAGTCCTACAGATACTGCTAATGCCTAGGATGACCCAGGTATGTTCTATCCCATACCTATTAATTTAAGTGTGTTATGGTGTAGTGAGGACATTACACTATCTTTTTGGAGGGGGTGGGGCATCCAGCCACTTGAGAGTTTTTCTTGCCATGTTTTTTTTCTCTCAAGTATATCATCCAGTAATACTGGCTATTTAGGTCGTATTGTTTGTATAAATATAAGTGTCATAGAAGCCTAAGGTAGCCCTTGTGTTGATCTTTGTGATGTTCCATGTTAACAATACTAAGTATATATGTGTTTGTGTCTCATTTTGACTAACTTGCATGATTATGGTAAGTATTATATGTGTATGGTTGGTATTTTGATGAATGAAGCAGGCCTTTGTGATTTAGTACCAACTAGTGTAAAAAATGTGCCATGTGTATGTGAGCTAATTGTATAATTTTGTCGATGCATTTTATAAGATAGAGCTAGCCTATTTAGTCCCACTGAAATACTTGAATGACTAGATTAGGAGGGGATCTTAGGCCGTTGTTGTTGAATAATCACTTATCTAAGAAAACTTGACCAACCAAATGAAATTGTCCCTTTGAACCAAAAGTTGAGCCTAAATGGACCTTTTATTTGAAATTACCCAAATTCACCTCCCCAATCTATCTGTTGATCTTTGTTTTGGCCCTGATCTCTCCAAGGACATTATGAACCTCCGCCTAGGCAAAAAGCCTAAGATGAGGGTAGCTTATGTTGGCCCTGGTCCTTTAGAAAGATATTGTGAACCTTGACCCAAGCCAAAGGCTTAAGTTGAGGGTGGCTAGTGCAGGGAGAGTTGAGAATGAGTGTGGAAAAGAATAAAGTGATAAAAAAAGAAAAATAAATGGGTTGTGACCATGAGCAAAGCAATAAACGAAAAAGAAAGAGAATAAAAATGAGTGAATGAGCATGGAAATCACTTCCTGTACTATAGAAAGTGGAAAAATAGGGGTAAGACAAGTTGGTGACCAAAAAGCAAATGGCTGAGTTACAGCAAGTGTCTGGGAGAGGACGTTTAGTCACTTCCCAAGCCTATTTTACAAGACAAAAAAGTCCTAATATGATCCTAAAAAGAGCATTCAAGAGTTAAGGTGGTGAAAATAAGGGCAAGTTCATGATTGAGGCATGTGTGCCATTGGAAGCCATTTCTGAGAGTGAGTGACTACATTCCAGTCTCTATTTTACATGCTTATGTTGAGTGTGAGACTTATTTGTGGTGAGGGCATTATCTTTTGCATCAGTTGATTGCTAACTTGACTGGGGTCGCTTTATTCCTGATCATATGTGGATTGACCTTGTATGCATAATGTTTGCCTTAATCTTTGTGAGTCCATTTGGGGTGTGAGCACATTCTTGAACTTGTTAGCGGGGCATATGCGTTGAAAAAATTATGGGGCAATCCATAGTATGAGTAAACATTTGTGGTTATACGTTATCTAGTAGAGTTTTCATTGCTTGAGGACAAGCAATCATTCTAAGTTTAGTGTATTGATGAGCCGTTGAAATACAACTTGTATAATACTTTAAATAAAAAATTGTTGCGCGTTCTCTAGCAAACTTGTTATTTTGATATTTTATTTTTGTTGTTTTTCAGGAAAAAAACTAAGGCATGGAAGAAATAAGAATACAAAAGAAAAAGGATGGAAAAGCGTGTACGGAGGAGCCAAAATGGACGTGTCACGGATGATAGCAGTGGCTATTTGGTGAAAAAGTGTGGGCACACAGGGGCCTATATAGCCCGTGTACGTCCACATGGATCATGAGGCCCATCGTGGCCTAACACTTGGATGATAGTAGTGGCTATTTGGTGAAGGCAAGTCCCACGGCACATGTCACGGATCATGGGATGTCAAATGGGTCGTCATAAGGCTCGTCAAAGCAACGTAAAGACGGTACCATCGAAGGTTGGAAGATTTTGGCAAAGTGGAAAGAGAAGGCTCATTTCACAGGTCGTTGAGCATATGACAGGCCATCCCAGTCCCATATGATAAATATGAAGGTGACACCATCGAAAAGCCAGCAAAATAGGCTAAAAGAGGTCAGATAGTGTGTCTCACGGACTGTGTGATCAACCAAGTCCCGTGATATGGAGGAGTGTGAAAGAAGTTGAGCAAAAATGGCAAAGGCATGACAGATGGCCCATCTCACGGACCATCTCACTTCACACGGACCGTTTACCTGAGTATGTAGCAGCACATTATGAGCAGCGAAGTGAGGCTAAGGACAGCCACACGGACCATTTGACGGTCCATCTACCATCACACGAGCCGTGTGGTGACCCATGTCCATGCCGACAAATTTTTTCTATTTTAATTAGGATTAGGTTTTCTTTATATATAAATGGTTATTTTATTTAGTTTTTAGTTATTCTTGGACGGCTAGAGCTGGAAAACATTGAAAAATATTAGTTTCTTAGAGATTTCACAAGATTTTGGGATTTTGCTTATCGAATTCAAGCTTATAGCTTGTGGATTCATCAAATCTTCAATAGTAAGTCTTCTATTATGAATTCCATGTATCATTAAGAGTTTTATTCCTTGAATATGTTAGGCTAAACCAACAACTAGTGTTGTGGAAACCATGACAAATCAATAAGATAGGTGAATATGGGGTAAGTCTCGGGATTAATTAGAGTATATATCATAGTAATCTTCATTTTAATTTCTTCCTTGATGAGTCGATGCGTTAGGGTAAACTTTTATTCTTTGCATGCCCGAAAGGAATGTTTTGATTAGAAAAAGAATTCTATGATGGAAATTCAAGATTTTCAGCCTAGTCTAAGTACTTGAGACCCAAAGGTGAGAGTATTCTGGGATAAACAATAAGTGTTAGTACGTAGACATTCTAAGACTGAAAGGTGATGAATGATATGCATTTAAGAGGGACCGAGATGTGAATTAAATATTACATAACTTGTTAGATCTTATATACGTAATCATGAACGAGTTTACCACTAGACTCGACTACCGCATTAGATGGCATGGGAAACACAATCCTAGCCTCGCATAAATTGATTAAAATCTAGTTGTTCTTGCACTCATTTATTGCTTTCTTTAGTTAATTAGTTTGAAAATCAAATTCCCCATATTTACTTTATGCACTTTTATTTTGGGAATAGATAATACATCTAAAAATATTTCTAA
>JAOTQJ010028203.1:0-16214 GCA_025642045.1 Solanum sejunctum | reverse complement strand
CGCTCTTTGAGCATTTTGGGTGCTTGCACTATTTAATATATGAATAGGCTATTCCTATGCATGAGTACATTGATGATGAAACTTTGTTTTGGCCTTTAAGCCTAAGAACGCATTGAAATGGTCTTGGAAGTGATTAACGTTTCTTGAAAGTATATGTGTATATATATATATATATATATATATTGCTGTGGGATGACGACTTAGCACTGATGGATGGAGGGTTCGCTCTCTTTCCTTAAACTATGTTCCTAGCATAAGTTTTCTTTCCAAAATGCGAGTTTTCCCATATGGAAAGATGCCTCCGAAATGGGAGTTATCCTGTAAGACGAATAAATAATATAATTTTGTGATCTATTTGTGAAAAATCCTATCAGGAATGAGAATTATCCCGTAAGGAAGCATACTTCATGCGAACTGAGAGTTGTACCGTAAGGTGAAGTATGGTCTACCCTTGGCATGTAGATCACCTCTTTATCGATGGGGGGAGTTCGTTGGGATTCCAAGTAAACAGCTCACTTGGTCTTACTTATGTCGGTTACGGTCACATCCCCAATATATACAAGTGCATCATTTGCAGCTCATGCATCATGACTTTCATAGCATCTCATTATATTACGTTCTTTGATATTCAACTCTTTTTATATTATCTGCCCTTGTCATGTAACGTTGATATGCAGGTTTTGGTAAGTTACATACATTGCACCATGCATACTTAGCATATTCAAATATACTAATGTATATTCTTGCCTAGATTATTCTACCATGTTAGAGACCGAGGACCTTGATCATCCACCATTTGATGCTTAGTTTAGATTCTGGTTTTTCGTACGGTGGTGAGTCTTATCTTTCAAGTACGAACCACTATCCATCTATGTGTGCTACCTCTTTTATTTTTTTGTACTTGAGGGTGATCCTGAGGTACGTCTTGTCATCGACTCATCTATGTAGAAGCATTATTGGATACCTTGTAAAGCATTTTATGATATATGGTATGAGTTATGGTTATGTCCATGTTATGTATTTGGTTATCTTTGAGTTCTGATATGTGACTTGACCTTATGTTGATGGAAAGATCCTAAGTCCTGAATTGCCCCAATAGCATGATCCCTATGTACCCCCAGTATTTATGTGCTATGTTTATGTGAACTCATGTTAACACTTTCCCCATCATGTCCCCATAGGGTAAGTCCTACTTTTTCATCCCTTAGAACTATGTGTTGATTGTTGATTACGCTTCTAAATCAATGATGCGAGTTTATAATGATTAAGTTTAAACAGTAAAATTAAGTTTATAATGATTATCAACATATAAAAGTACATAAAACATATATAATTTATAAGAAAACATTCAAGATACATGGATAAAGACTTAATATACTCACTTTCTATTACTATCAATGGGGGCACATGGAAGAACAATTTCATGTTTTAATTTAGCCTTACTTATGAATAAAGGACGACAATAATCTTCACAAGAAATTGATCTCTACCTCTGGAATCCTAGACTTTCTTCTCTTTTTCTATCATGAACTCCAACTCAAATTTAGCATAAGGGAGTTTAGAATGGGTTTAGGAACCTTTTTAGATCAAAAATGATCTATTTGATCACGTTTTATGTTTAGGAGGGATTGAAAAAATTCTTGAATTCCCCTCACGAAAAACCAGAAAAAAATGTACGTCAGTGTACCAAGTTCATGTTGCAGACTTGGTCGGTTTTAGGTATTTTTTGCTAAACTTTTTTCAATCGAGTTTTCTAATCCCGTAGAAATTATTGGGATCACATCTAAGTGTGAATCCGTGACAAGTCCATGACACGAACATGACATGTACTCTTACTGGAATGCATTTTTGTGTTGAAAAATTATCTTTTGATTTGGATATTCTAAAAATCAACCAAGACCAATTTCCCACACAATTGTTTATGATGATAGCATTTCAAGCCTTAGATTTGCAATTGAAGTTTGGGAATATGCTTTATGCGCACATCTCTCATCTAGGGGTATTTTGGTTATTTTACTGGGCAATATATTATCTTTCCCTTGAAATTATTTTTTCTCGAATGAAGAGTGAAGGAAGATAGACTTGATGCACAAATAATAGTCGAGACTCATTTTATCAATCAATAAATCAGTCAGACTCTCTGGACAATCAAACATCAACTCTAGTATAGACAATTTATTGAACATTAAGGGTGAGGAAATTACCTCAGACATTCTCATCATTAGGCATGAATAGATGTGGATATATGGCTTTCACATCTCCCTCAACTTCCCACTTGGCTTTCTTGACAAATTGATTCCTCCATAGGACTTTAACGGAGAGCTTAATATAAGTGGATCTAGAATCTTATATAAGCTTGTATTTGTGTTTCGTGAAGTTGATGCAAAAATAAACATTATATAAATTTTTTTGAAGAAGCTTGATTAAGTATATTATTTTTAGAGTTGAAATGATTACTGCAGAGATTTACCAATAGATACCTACTATTATAGGATGTGAGATTCTTGAAGTAGGAGGTTTTGTTCTTAATTTGTTTGTTGGATCTATTAATCGTTTACATTCTTGCTAGAAATTTTTGTAGAATCGGAGTTCAATAACTTTGTATTAATTATATTTTCAATGAATATTTTATATATAGAAATAAAAAAATAATTTCTTATCATAAATGATGTTAACACAATTCTAACATTTTTATTGTTTTGTTTTTTGGTGAAGTCATGAGATCCAAGATGGTCTTCAAAAATCCGTCAAAGAATGATTCTACTAAAACATCTTCCACTCATGTTAGAGGATATTCCTCTAACTTTTCCAATCTTGTAGGAAGTTGCATGTGGGGTTGCGATATCATGAACCCATCAAATGAGGAGAAAGGGAAGACAAAAGGAGAAAGCTCAACGTGTCAAAAAAAGGTACCTGAAAATGAAATCATCATGAAGAATCAAAACTCCCAGGCAATTTCAATGAAGATTTTTCAATGAGGAAGAGAACAACCTATCGCAAGAAAATGTGAAAAAGTATAAAGGAGTTAGATAGAGGAAGTGAGGCAAGTGGGTGTCTGAGCTTCGAGAACCAAGAACAAAAAATCGAGTTTGGTTAAGAACATTCAACACTCGGGAAGAAGATACTTTGGCTTATGACAAAGCAGTCATTAAAATAAGAGGTGTTGATACTATGAGAAAAATCCTCAATCCACTACCAAGAGACCCACCACCAATGAAAATCAACTCCGAAAATCCACCACCAAAGAATATCAATTTCATTAATCTATCATATTCTTCCTCACATGTCGGTAGTTTAACTTGTCCGATTTTCCTTCACATAACTTCTGTCGCCTATCCTCTTTTACCCTTTGTCTTTAAACTACAAGAGAAGTTTTGATTACCTGGGAATTTTTATAGGGATAAAACAATGAAATCTCAAACAATTTTATTACCTACGGGTTTTCTTGACAATCAAATTCAATGGAAAACTTTCATAGGTAAACTATTACCAGCGGATTTAGAAAATTCCTAGGTAATTTAGTTGCAAAAATAAATCTGCATATATTTTATTTCTGGATTTATTTGCGATTAACTATCAAAATACTGTAAGAATTAACTGGCAAAAATTTCATACGAAATCAAATTTCTTGCGGATTTTCATTTAAAAAATTAGAAAATTATTTCCCATGAAGATTCCAAGTAAATGTTAAGAAAATTTGGAGGTAAAAATTACCAAAAGAAAATTTCATGATGATTATTATAAAACTATTTCTATGAAACATGTTAAGTAAATTCGAAAGAATGAGCTATTGCAAGAAAAGATTCATAAATCTTTAGCTTGTGCATCCCTATAAAAATTTCCAACTAATAATTTACATGTAAAAAACTAGACATATTTCATAACTAAGACAAAAATCTATTCAAAAAGTAATTCTCAAAATATCATTCAATTACAAGTTTAATGTTAACCATTACAACTAATAAATAAAAAAACATAATTCATAACATTCAAATCAACAATGATGATTCTCAAATGCTCCAAAATAAAACATTCCAAACATGAATCCTCAATAACACTACAAACCATCACAGGTCAAAATTACTTTCATTCATGTTATTAGGGTTAGAATCACTTTCATTCTCATTGTCATAATCATCATTACTTTAAGCATCATTAGCTTGGTTGTCCTCTTGAGATGGTCCTTTAGTTGAAGACTGTAAACATACATTTTTAATAAGTCTAATTCCTTGCTCATCCTCTTGTTTTTGCGCCACTCGTTCTACAACTAATGTAATGAACCCGGTGTTGTACGATGTCATTGAACCTTGAGAAAATTGTTATAAACAAAATTTAGAAAATGTGTCATCCCAAGGAGGGCTACACGAATCATGTGCCTTGGCACTTGGCGTGTAACCCTCAATGGCACAACACTTAGCCATGATTTTTGTATTTTGGAGCTTGTTGGGGCCAAGTATAGGGTCACGACTAGTACTACAATTCATGTGGCTTGCTATTGTTCGTGGTACTAGCCGTATGGCCTTTTACGCAGCACGATAAATCCTTTTTAGGCTAAGTACCATGCCATGCCCAAGTCACACAGATCGTGTGGCGTGGAATGGGCCATGACGCCCTCCGTGAGGCTTCCAGAGCAAAATATTTTCTAAGTATAAATTACCGTCTCATAACTCTTTCATGAAAATTTCCTAAGTATGGGTAGACGGGAGCACCACATGAACGGTGTGACTTCACACAAACCGTGAAGCCATCTATGTGGCAAACCTAATGCGAAAAATTCTAAAAGTGTAGAATTATTACTCCAATTTCCAGAAATTCATCTAACTTTTTGTCCATGGGCACTCCACATGAACTGTGGAGTGCCACACTAGCCGTATGGCCTCAAGTGTGGTGATTTTGGGAAAATATTTTCCCTCAAGTCTCATTAAGGGTGTTCCAATAAATTCGATTATTTCTATTGGTCTTTTGGGGATTCCTATGTTTTGCTATGGCCATCTAAAGCCCTAAACCCTATTTCAATCATTCAAAACTCACTCCTCATATTTTAAACTCTCTCAAAGACTACTCTCAAAGCAACTCTTGTGAATTTTCAACTTTGGAGCAAAGGAACTCAAAATCTTCTTCAAATTTTTTGGGTTTTCTTTATCTATACGAAGGTATGTGGGTTTTTGATCCTTGGTTACTTTTAATCAAGGAGACGCAATCTATTTTCAATAAATCTACATGAATTTTGCATACTTTAATTTGGGGTTTTAAATATGATATTTTCTTAGGTTCCAATAATGAATGTGTTTTGTTTATTTATTGATTTTAAGATGATTTAAACTTTAAAATATTGTATTTCGTCATTTTGTTTATAAATTTATGATTGTTCATAGTCCATTTAAAGCTTTGATCTAAGCATGGGTAATTTATGTTATAGTTTGAATGTGGATTTGATTGAATCTCAATTACCCATCATTCCTACATTTACTTTACTTTCATATTATATTACTGATTTTAGATTGAATCTCAATTATCCATCATTCCCACATTTTTCATAGCATATGCATTACATGAGCATAGATTTATGAAATTATAAAGTGGGTTAAGCCCAAGTATGTATTATGATACGAGTTTGATAAGATATTGGTTATGACAAGAATGTGATTACATACATGTCTATGAATATGGCTCCTTGAGCATCTTGGATGCTTGCACCATTTTGTATATGAATGGGTTATTTCTATGCATGAGTATTGTCACTATGAGAGTATGATTTTGGCATTTGAGCCTAAGTATGAACTACTATGAGTGATGTTTGGCTTTTAAGTCTAATTATGCATTAAAATGTTTTGGCAAGACTTGTATCTCTTTGAAATCGGTGTTGTTCTCATAAGGAAAGATACCTCGAAAAGGGGTATTTTTCCCTTAAGGAGAAGAAGCGATATGATATGACTTGATATGCTATATGTGAAAATACTATATGAAATGGGTGTTGTTGCTGTAAGGAAGGTTACTTATACGAAATGGGTGATGTTCCCATAAGGTGAAGTATGGTTTACCTTTGGCAAGTAGATTACCACTTTACTGATGAGAGGATTTTATCGGAATTTCGAGTAATAGTTCACCTGATCTTACTTTTGTTCGTTGACGTCACATCCCCACTAGTAATGAGCATTACATTTCATGCATCATTAGTTTCATAGCATATTGTATATTACTTTCGTGATATATGATCTTTTTTATATTATATGCCCTTGTCACCTAACTATGAATGCAGGTTTGGTAAATTACATGCATTGCATCCTGCATAATTAGTACATTCAAACATACTAATGCATATTTTGCCTACATGATTTTCCCATGTAGGTACTGAGGAGCCTGTTCATCCACCGTACATGTCTAGCTTGGGTTTCAAGTTATACTTGTTGTGGTGAGTCTTATGTTTCAAGGATAAGCCACTACCTCTTCAACCAACGTTGTTCTTTTCTACTTTATTTACTTTAAGGTGATCCCGCGTTATGTCTTGGCCCCTGACCTATCTTATGTAGAGGCTTTATTGAACATCTTGTGCACTTTTTTCATTTTATGCTAAGTATTGAATGGGATGCTTGATCATGACTATTTATGTATTTGTTATTATAAGATGACCTTATGTGATGTTGTCGAAATATCCTAGGTCCCAAATTGTCCCCATAGCATGAGTCCTACTTACCCTCCCCTTAGACATTACATGCTATGTGCTTTGTAATTTCATGCTTATCTTTTTTCCTACGATGCCCCCATAGCGTGAGTCCTACTTTCCCATCCCTTAGAATTATATGCTATTTTTGAATGCAGTTCCAAACTGGTCATGTGGATTTTGGTACTTTGATGCTTATTTGGGAACCCTCAGGTTCCCATTCGCCATGTCACTTCTGGAGCCTTTGTTCGGGTTGTGACATAGATAGTATTAGAGCCCTAGATTTGTAAATGATCCTCGGAGTCTAACATGCCTCATCAAGTAGAGTTCTATTCATGGACGTGAAGTGCAACATGCCTATGAGTGGGAGCTTATGACAAGTTACCTTATTTATCAAATAGCGCTTAGTGCCCTCCCTCGCATGGCTCAGATTTGCTTTTACTTCAAAAGCTTTAGGAAAACGATCCAGGTCCAGATGGGGTTCAACCAATCTTTTATCAGATTAGAAGAGGGGAAAGTTAGCCAAAACCTATACATTTTAGGAATTGTCTCACTTCTTCATCTCTTATGTTGTGCTATGAACTGTATATTTAGTTTATTGATATTGATGGTATTGTTACTCTATTTCAAAAGATTCCTCATGTTAGACTTGCCAGACTGACCCCAGCTAATGAGGATCAAGCACCTCAAAGGCCCATGGATGAGCATATATCGAATGGTGAATTTCGGACGGCCTTTGCCATGCTAGCCCAGGTGGTGACTACTCAAACTAGATAGGCTAATCTTCCTCGGGATCCCATTTCAGCTTCTAGCGTGAGGGACTTCACCCGAATGAATCCTCGGGAGTTCTTTAGGTCTAAGGCTGATGAGGATGCTCAGGAGTTGATTAATGATCTCACAAAGGTGTTAAATGTTATGGGTGTCACTTCTGAGGAAAAAGCTGATCTGGTTGTCTATCAGTTGAAGGATATAGCACAGATGTGGTATCCTCAGTGGTCTATGGATAGGGTTTGTGGTGATGCTGTTAATTGGGAGGGGTTCAAGCTTGCCTTTTTGTATTGTTTCTTCCCACTTGAGCTTAAGCAAGCTAAGATGACTAAATTTATCAACATAAAGCAAGGAAATATGAGTGTGAGAGATTATGCCCTCAAGTTCACCAAGCTCTCCAAGTATGCTACACTTGTGGCAGATTCTCATGCTAGAATGGACAAGTTCATTTTCGGTATGTCTAACACACTTGTACATGAGTGTTGCACCGCCATGCTCATCCAAGATATAGATATTTATAGACTCATGGTGTATGCCAAACAAATTTAAAAGGAGAAACTCAAGTAGAGGAGGGTGCATGATCCTAAGTGGGTCTACTTTGATCGTGGGTTCTCCGACTCTCGGGGTGGTAGTGTTGGACACTTCCAGTAGGTCCAATGTTCTAGTACCAAGGTTGCTAATGCTAGGGTGTCTCATTATAAGGAACTAGTTGGTAGTGGATACAGATATCCTTTGTGTGGAAAGTATGGGAAGCCCCACATAGGCGCTTGTTGGAAAGACTTGGGTGCTTGCTTTGGGTTTGGTCATAAGTATGACAATGTTGCAGATTGTCCCAAAAACCCTCAGAGGGTTCAAGGTTAGGTGACTCAGGGTAGGCAAGGCCAGCAAAGAGCTCTATAAGCTATTTCTCTAAGGAACAACAAGTTCTATGCTCTTCATGCATGTCAAGAGTTGAGGAGGTTCCATATGTAGTGACTGGTACGTTAAAATTCTTTGACTTTGATGCTTACGTTTTGCTTGATCTGGGTGTAAACTTGTCTTTTATGACAGCTCTGTTGGTTGTCAAGTTTTATTTGAGTCTAGAAATTTTAAGGGATCCTTACTCAGTTTATACTCCCGTGGGTGAATATGTTGTTACACATAGGGTCTATCATGGTTGTCTTGTTTCTGTGTTGCATACGGTTTTTCTATGTGATCTTGTGTAACTTGAAATGTATGATTTTGAAGTAATTCTTGGGATGTATTTTTTGCATGCATCATATGCTTTTATACATTGTAGAACCCGAAAGTTCAAGTTCAAACTTCACGATGAGCCCGTTCTTGAATGGAATGGAAGGGTAGTGACTCTTGAAATGCCCAAAAAAGCCCCAAAATATGCTTCGGAAATGCCCACAATCATAATTTTTATGTATCTCAAATTCCATGTATGATATCAAAAACTGACTTCATATTCTTGATCGAGGGGCAAAGTGGAAAATAAATATAACCCAGATTTTAGAAAATCCGTAGTAAAAAATTATTTTCAAAAAATTTTCGGAGACAGTAAGGGTGCATAATAGTTTCGCAATGCGGACCTCTCGCGGATAAGTGTTAGCACTTCCTTATTTTTCTATTTCAGCCTCAGGGTATTGAGGTCATGTCCCCATACCCACTTGTGAAGAAAACAACTATACTGAGCCATTTTCAACTCCATATTACTCAAAAAACCTCTTGATAACCTCTCAACCATTTTATCAAAATTCTCATCTAAATTCAAATGTATTAAGCTTAATTTCAGATTTCAAGAACTCCATTCAAACTTCAAGTCTCCTACAAGTCTAAATCAAGGAATCCCCCAAATTTATGTATGTTGGTTTCATCTATTAGGTTGTTTTATCTATGGAGCCCAAGTTTCCTATTTTATGAAAATTGCAGGATTTCAAGTTGTATGACTTATGCATATCTATTATTATGAAATATGAGCATGATTTATGTTGGGGTTTTGTCAAATATTGTTGACTATGCATAAATATCTATTTTGAGGTTATACTATGAAGTGATCCTTGTCTATTGAGACTATACATGATTCAAGTTATGAGATCTATGAACTATTATGAAGTTTTGATATGATTTACAAGTTACCTATGATGGGGTTTTACCATGATATTGATGGGCTGATTTACATGAATTTAAAGTTCCATTGATTTCACTATTTCATAATCAATACTCTTGCATTTTGCATGATTTAAATATGTTTTCATATGTGCGCACCAAGTGTTCGATGAAATGTCAAGTCAAGAATTCTCAAGTTAATTACATGTTTTACAAGTCAAGTGACTTCATGATAAATATGGGCTAGCAAGTATGTTATGAATTCATGAAATTATCTATGATTATACAAGTATGAAGTTAAGCCCTATTCCAAGATTTTACCTCTTGTGAGCTATTCATATCAAAGCAAGGGTTCATGTATGATTATGATCTATTCTTATGTTTCAAGTTAGGCTCACCATTAGAGGTCAAGTATGTTTAAGAGCTACGCATATTACTATTCTATGTTCTTTACAAGTTACAAAAATATGATTATTTCATGTATTCCATGGGATTAGTCTTAGCATTGATGGATTGGATGTCGGTGTGGACTATCTTTAAGGGTCCATACTCCTTTCCTCAAACTATGTACCAACATAGGATTATGATACACCCTTGTTATACTAGTAGATCGATTTAGTGCACTTTATCATGAAATCTACCCTGAAACAGGATGGGTTCCCATAAGGGGTGTTACTTCTCCAAATTGGGATGGGCTCCCATAAGGTAAACTATGGTTTACCTTGGCAAGCAGGCCACCTCTTTACCGATGAGGGGTAATCATCAGGATTCGAAGTTGTAGCTCACTTGGTCTTACTTTTGTTGGTTAGGATCTCTTCTTACATATGTATTATGTCTTAAGCAAGTTGAATGGTTTACAAATATGTTTTACTACAAGCATTGATCATGCATGCCATATTGAGATTATGCCTACCTATTGCCTATTACTATGCATTTTGATTATATTTTCTTAGGTCTCATTGCATTGCATTCTACATACTCAGTACATTCAAACGTACTAACGCATATGTTATGCCTACATGATATCACTATGTAGGGATAGAGCTCCTCTTGATCATCCTCCATATGGCTAATGAGATACTTCAAAGACAAGCTTGGTGAGTCCTCAAGTTCGAGAACACTATCTACTTTTGTTGCTATTTTAAGACCTCTTTGTGTTGAATATTTGACATTATAAGGGTGAGCACGAAAAGTGTCTTAGATCTCACTCTATTCCAAGTTTAGAGGTGTATGTTGGATATTATGATGTTATTGTGTTATGAGCTTGACTCTTATGCTTTATTTATATTCAAGACTTCCCTTAGCCCCACTTTCCATTTTATATATCTCTTGTTGTTGTTTACTTTGCTTTCATGACCAAGGATGTGTGATTGATATGCTAATAGGCTTGTTTGGGTTCCTTTAGGTTCCCATTCACCGACTCACATCTAGGCACTAGGTTTGGATTGTGATAACTCAGCTATTAACGTTCAATTTATTTCCTATCTCAAGGCTCAAAAAATGATATCCAAAGGGTGTATATATCACATTGTGAGGGTTAAGGATGTGTAGTCTGAGTTACCTACTCTTTAGTCAGTTCCATGGGTGACTGAGTTTCTGGAAATGTTCCCTGAAGACTTTCTCAGCATTCCTCAAGAAAGAAAGTAGACTTTGGCATAAATCTTCTTCCGGACAATCAACCTATCTCTACACCTCCCTATCGTATGGCATCGCCTAAGTTGAAAGAGTTAAAGGAACAATTGAAGGATTTATTGGAAAACGGTTTTATCAAACCAAGTATAGCTCCATGGGGTGATTCAATGTTATTTGTAAGGAAGAAAGATGGACCTCTTTGGATGTGTATTGATCATAAGAATTAAATAAGGTGACCATCAAGAAAAACTACACATTGCCTATAATTGATGACTTATTCGACCAACTTCAAAGGGCTACTCACTTTTCAAAGATTATCTCCTCTTTAGTATTATCAGTTGAAGGTAACACCTTTAAAAATACCCAATCCCCTACTGAGAATTCCAGTCCTCTCCTTTGAGCATCCACATGTGATTTGTGATGACCCTGGGCTGTTTCTAGCTGCTACTATATTACCTTAACTTTTTCTATGGCTTGTTATACTAGATATGGCCCAAGCAAGGTGGTTTCACCCACTTCAAACCATCCAATTGCCGACCTACACTTCCTTCCATACAAAGCTTCATAAGGCGCCATCTTGATACTTGAGTGGTAGCTATTATTATAGGAAAATTCAATAAGTGGCAAATGGTCAACCCAACTACCTTTAAAGTCCAATGTATAAGCTCACAACATATCTTCAAGTGTCTGAATAATGCGTTCTGCTTGACTGTTTGTTTGAGGGTGGAAAGTTGTACTCAAATTCACTTGTGTCCCTAAACTCCTTTGGAAGGATTTCCAAAACTTTGTAGTGAATTGAGCTCCTCGGTCAAATATAATGGAGATTGGGACTCTATGTAGCCTAACTATCTCTTTAAGGTATAACTTGGCATAGTCTTCAGCTGTATAATCAGTCTTGATTGGTAAGAAGTGTGCTGACTTTGTGAGTCTGTCAACTATTACCCATATGGAGTCAAACTTCTGAAACGAGTGAGGCAAACCAGTAACAAAATCCATATTGATCATATCCCACTTTCATGTTAGAAGCTCTATATACTGCATATAACCTCCTAGCTTTTGTTGTTCTACTTTCACTTGTTGGCAATTTGGACATTGAGCCAGAAATTCTGTAAGGTCCTTTTTAATGCCTCCCCACCAAAACATTCCTTTCAAGTCATGTTACATCTTAATTGATCCTGTATGGATCGAATATTGAGAATGATGGGCTTCTTCCATTATCCTCTTTCTTAACCTATTAATATCAGGCACACATAATCTATTTTGGCAGTAAAGTACTCAATTTTCTGTAAGGTCAAAGCCCTTTATCGTACTCGGACTCACCTTTTTCTTAAGCTATCATAAAATAGGATCCTCGAACTATTTTTCTTTCACCTCTATTACTAATGAAAATGCAGTAGCATTATGTACAATAAGCTTTTCCTTTGGAGTTTCAAGAAGATGAACTCCCAAACTAGCTAGTTGATGTAGATCCTTAGCCTCTCCTTGACTTACCATGGCCTGGTCACAAGTATTCATAATTGCCTTACGACTCAGAGCATCATCTACCACATTTGCCTTCCCCGGATGGTATAGTATATCAATGTCGTAATCCTTTATTAGCTCTAGCCATCTCCGCTGTCTTAAATTTAGGCATTTTTCCTTAAAGATGCACTGTAGTCTCTTATAAGCAGTATATATATCAACGGAAACCCCATATAAATAGTGGCACCATATTTTCAAAGCAACGACAATCGCTGCTAGCTCAAGATCATGTGTTCAATAGTTTTTCTCATATAGTTGTAGTTGTCTAGATGCATAAGCAATTACTCTACCATGTTGTGTCAATACACACCCTAAGCCATCTATAGAAGCATCACAATACTTTGTATACTCCTCAGATCCTTCTGGAAGTACTAGCACATATGCAGAAGTTAGCTTATTTTCAGTTCCTGGAAGCTCCTTTAACATGCATCATTCCATTGGAACTTGGTTACCTTATGTGTCAACTTTGTTAGAGGTGCAGAAATGGAAGCAAAACTTTCAATAAACCTCCAGTAATAACCTACAATACTTAGGAAGCTTCGAACTTCTGTGAGTGTCATTGGTCTTGGCCAATCTTTCATAACCTCTATCTTTTGTGAATCAACTCTTATTCCCTTCTCAGATATATTATGACCCAAGAATACCACTGATTTTAGCCAACAATCACATTTAGAAAACTTTGCATACCACTGTTGATAACGAAGAACCTATAACACTTGTTGTAAGTGATTTGCGTGATCTTGTTTTGATCTTGAATATACCAAAATATCATCTATAAACACTATCACAAACACATCCATGAATGGCTCGAATACCCTACTCAACAGATCTATAAAAATTGTTGGTGCATTCATTAGCCAAAATGATATAACAAGAAATTCAAAGTAACCATAGCGTGTTCTAAAACCAGTCCTGGGTATATCTTCCTCCTTCACCCTCACTTGGTGTTACCCCGATCTCAAATGAATTTTTGAAAAGCATTTGGCACCCTATAACTGATCAAATAAGTCATTAATCCCGGGGAGGGGGTATTTGTTCTTAATTGTCACCATATTCAATTGTCTATAGTTGATACACATTCTCAAGGTGCCATCATTTTTGCATACAAATAACACCAATGCTCCCCAGGGGGACTCACTAGGTATTATAAAACCCTTCTCCAATAAGTCTTTTAACTGCTCTTTTAATTGTCGTAATTCTGCTGGGGCCATTCTATATGGAGGAATAAAAATAGGTTGAGTGGCTAAATGTAAGTCAATACCAAAATCTATTTCTCGTTCAAGAGGTAAGCCTAGAAGTTCTTCAGGGAATACATCAACAAATTCATTCACTACTGGAACTAATTGAAGAGTTGGAAATTCTGCCTCCATATCCCTTACTCTAACTAAATGACATACATACCCCTTAGATATCATCTTTTTGTCCTTAAAATAAGAGATAAACTTCCTCTTTATTGTCCCAACATTGCCTTCCCATTTAAGAACTGCCTCATTTTGAAAGTGGAAGTACACTCTCTTAGTTCGGCAATCCACGATGGCATAGCAAGAAGCTAAGTAATACATACCAATGATAACATCAAATTCCACCATTTCTAGCTCAATAAGGTCATCCAATGTGTCACGATCACAAATAGTTATTGCACAGTCATAATAAACTCTTCTAGCCGTAATAGATTCACCGGTTAGTGTGAACACTTCAAATGGTTTGTTCAGTAATTTGGGTGTTCTCTTAAGCTTCCCAGCAACTAATGGAGTAATGTATGATAGTATAGAACTAGGGTAAATCAATGCATATACATTATGTTAAAAGATGGACAATGTACTTGTGACCACATTAGGTGAAGCTTCTAAATTTTGCCTACTCCCTAAAGCATGTGCGATTCGAAACTCCGCCAGAGCTAGCTGCCCCTCTAACACTTCTACCATGATCCATAGGTGCTTTTTGACCCCTACCTAATGGAGGAACTAATGATGATGATGCAATAATTGACCAGTTGATTGTGCTATATCACCCATACTCTTTCTTGGGCAATCCTTCATTATGTGTGCTGGCGCACCACACCAATAACAAACATCTATCCTAACATGACATATATCCAGATGACTGCTTCCACACTAGTTACAAGGTTGCCTAGGACTTATTTGCTGGCCTGCTGTATATCCCACTGTTCGGGCACCTTACCCTTCACTTCTTGGACCAAACTAATTTCTCCTAGACCCTAAAGTTGTGGTGGAGCACCGGCTGCAGATTAGAAGAATGATGGCTTAGGTGGTCTATTAGAAAATCGAGGCCTAAGATCACCTTGGGACAGTGTAAACTGCCCTGAAGATCTAGCCCACTTGGACTATGCCCTTTCTAACTCTTGTACTCTTCTCGTTTGCCTTTGATCCTCCAATTTCTATGGATATGCTTGCATTCTCACTATATCCATGTCTTTATTCAATGAAGCAATGGTACAGTCTCTAACCAGATACTTATCCAATCTATCCATATATCAATGAACTATATTTGTCATAGTAGCAACTATATTAGGAGCATACCTGGACAGAGAATTAAATTAGAGGCTATACTCTCTCATGCTCATATTCCTTTGGTGGAGGTTCAAGAACTGATCTGCACGGGCCTCTGAGGTCTCTAATGGCAAGTAATGGTCAACAAATACCTCCTTAAACTACTTCCAAGTGGTTTGGGGCATCTATATCTTTGGATTGCTTCCAAGCTTCATACCACAATATAGCCACACCCTTCAACCTATATTTCACTAACTTGATAGCTTCTGTATCATTCACATGTATAACATCTAAACGTATGCTTAATTTGATCAATAAAGTCTTGGAGATCTTTATTAGGATCAGATCCAGTGAAGGCTAGAGGGTCCAAATTAAGGAAGTCACGTATCCTCGTGCCACCTGTCCTATTTGCACCACCTGTACCTATAATTGGACCTTCCTGTCTTTAGCATTGTGCAGGAACTATACAAGTCAATAGTTGGATTGCATTTCTTAGGTCCTGCACTGTAGTATAGATAGATGGCTCTGCGGTATTTCACTACTTTCGGGTTCATCAGGAGCTGGAGGAGTTAGAGAAGCCTGTAATAGAGACTCATCTTGAGCCTCATTTAATTGTCTCACGTGACTAGTGTACCAACCACCACTTCTACTACCTTTCCTTTACCTTTGTTCTTCCTAGTTTCTGGCATACTTGCTCGCTATACAAAACAATTTAGGAGTTAGACACAATCCACCTATTACACTTAGCTCTATGGAAAGATCTAAAGAATGAAAAGAAAGTAGCAACTCCTAAATTCCACGTAGTCTCCTGCTTATAAATGTGGTGCACAATACATTGATAAATAAGACTTTACATAAACATTGCTTTGTAGACTCCCTAGGATAACCCGCTCTAATACCACTTCTATTATGCCCCAAGTTTCAATAAGGATGATTGCCACCCATTACCGATAAGGAACATGAGAACCAACCTATATCTATGCATTTTTTATATATCTATTATAAGGGGTTTCTACATTCAACATGCCTTT
>JAOTQJ010028192.1:0-16214 GCA_025642045.1 Solanum sejunctum | reverse complement strand
GCACCGCGAACTTACTTAATTTAAATTACGCCATGTTCATCATAACTTTTCCAATTGAATGATTTACTTCGATTGAAATAATTACGGGGTCTAACAATATGTTAATATATAAAAATTGTGTTATAAACTTACTATATATGTATTCTTATATACAAATTTAACACGTAATGATTTTGTGGTCGAAGTTGGAACTATTGAAAATTTATTAGGAGAGAAAAAATTGCAAAAAGTGATGGAGAGAGAAAAAATTGCAAAAGTTGAAAATTTATTAAAAGAGAAAGAAAGGTAGAGATAAATATTAAAAACACATCAATATTGTCTTCATCTTTTTAGTTTCATACCTAAACTATTGGAAATTTGAGTTTCATAATTAAATTATCAGTTATTAGTTTGCGAAATACACATCTTTCTTTTATTTCACTCATATCATGATGTGTGTATTACACTCTCTCTTTTATTTAACAAAAAAATATCACATCACATTTTACAAGGACAACATATTCTACCTTGACAAAAAGCCAAATAAACTAGTATTAGCTAAAGTTAAATATTAAAATATTATAAATATTTTTTCACCCCACTCCACCACTCCTCTCCCGTACTCCCCACCCCCCACCCAAAAACCAACCAATATTTTAGCATTTTTTAATTAAAAATTGTAAATATTTTAAAAAATTTTCTTACTTCATCTCCCCCTTTTTCTTTTAAAATAATAATTTAGATATTATTT
The DNA here is from genome assembly GCA_025642045.1 of Solanum sejunctum. Classification (NCBI taxonomy): domain Eukaryota; kingdom Viridiplantae; phylum Streptophyta; class Magnoliopsida; order Solanales; family Solanaceae; genus Solanum; species Solanum sejunctum. The sequence goes on along the minus strand of JAOTQJ010028192.1, from coordinate 15,484 downwards.
TAATTTTTTTAAAAAAATAATTTCACCCTATCCACCTATCCTATGCTCTTTTTTTGGCATTTTTAGAAAACTAGTTTTTACTTACCGCAAGATTTTTTTAAAATAAATTTTGTTATTTTTGTTACATTCAGTACACAAGTAGAAATTTTTTTAAAAAAATATGTACATATCTATAAAATAAATTAAAAAAGACAAAAATAAATTAGAAGTAGAGAGTAAGATGAATGAGAAAGAATTTTATTATTCCAAAAAATAAAAATAATATCAATTTTCTTTTCAGAAATAGTGGAGGAGGGGAGAAGTTTGATTATTTTTTTTAAAAAACATTTTATAAAAGAGAATTTAAAAAATAAAATGGCGGGGATTGTTGGGGGAGGGTTGCAGGGGGTACGTAGGGGTGGGAAGGGTGGGGGTAGAGTAGGTGAAAAAAATATTATCAATCTCGTGGTTGGTAGGCATATGGTGAACGTAGTTAGTGCTTATGCACCCTAAGTAGGCCTAGATGAGGAAGTCAAAAGGATATTTTAGGAAGATCTGGACGAGGTTGTGCAAGGCATATTGGTGACAAAAAAAATCTTCACTGGGGGTGACTTTAATTGGCATATAGGGGCAACCGCTAGTGGGTTCGAAGACGTTCATGGAGGCTTTGGGTTTGGGGAGAGGAATGGAGGTGGGACGTCGCTCTTGATTTTGCCAAAGCGTTTGAGTTAGTTATTGCTAACTCATGTTTCCCGAAGAGGGAAAATCACTTGGTCACCTTTCGTAGTACAATAGCTAAGACTCAGATAAATTACCTACTTCTTAGGAAGGGTGATAGAAGTCTATATAAGAATTGCAAGGTTATTCTGAGTGAAAATATTTCCACTCAACATAGGCTTCTAGTCATGGATTTGGAGATCAAGAGATAAAAGAAGAACGAAGTTATTTATGTTCAATCGAGGATTAGATGAGATGCCTTACTCCTGCTTTCTCATCAAATGGAAGAAAAGTTGAGAAACTTAGAGGCTTAGAGTAGTGGATAAAGTGTGAACAATATGTGGGACACTACTACTGGTTGCTTTAGAAAGATTGCTACCGAGGTATCAAGAGTTTTGAGAGGGACCTTTGGTGGACGTCAAGGTGATTGGTGGTGGAATAATGAAGTTCAGGGCAAATTGAAAGATAAGAAGGTTGCGTACACTAATTGGTTGGAGTGTAGGTATGAAGATGAAAAGTGATTACTTAAGGAGATATATAAGATAGCTAAGTCAGAGGCAAAGATGGCTGTGACGAGTGCTAAGACAGCAGTGTTTGAGCACCTATATGAGGAGCTAAGTGATAAAGATGGGGACAAGATGTATAGGCTCGCTAAGATAAAGAAAGGAAAGCTCGCGACTTAGACCAAGAAAAGTGCATCAAGAATAAGGAGGATGAGGTGTTGGTGGATGACACTTCCATTAGACTAAGGTGGCAAGCTTACTTTCGTAGACTCTTAAATGAAAAAGGAGATAGAGATATTGAGTTAAGTGAGTTGGCACACTCCAAAAGTCATCATGATTTTGGCTGTTGCAGGCAGTTCGGAGTTGAGGAGGTTAGAAGGGCTATTAGTAGGATGAAAAGAGCGAAGGCTATTGTACCCGACGAGATTTCGGTAGATTTTGGAAGAACATGGTCAAGGATGGCATAGAGTGGTTGACTAGACTGTTCAATGTTATTATGAAGATAACCAAGAGCGTGATGAATAGAGGAGGAGTACAATGGTTCCATTGTACAAGAACAAAGGGAATTTTCCTGTGGAGGTGTCTAGAGGTGAAATGTGTCCTAATGACATATATCAGATTAAGGACATGTACGATGAAGCCAAAAATCAGGTAAGAACGGTGGAAGGAGACTCAGAGTATTTTCTTATTGAGATGGGACTCCATCAAAGATCTATGTTGAGCCCTTTTCTGTTTGCCTTGGTAATGGATGAGCTGACACGATCTATCCAAGAAGAGGTTCCATAGTGTACGCTATTTGTAGATGACATAGTACTGATTGATGAGACTCGGACTAAAGTTAATGATAACTTGGAGGCTTGAAGACATGATTTGTAGTCCAAAGGATTAAAACTGTAGGACCAAAACTAGAATACTTGGAGTACAAATTCAGTATCGCCGAGGGATGAAGCAAACATTGATGTGAGGCTCGCCACTCAATCTATCCCTAAGAGGGACAACTTTAAGTATTTAGGGTCCATCATCCATTTTATTTGCGATATCGATGATGATGACACACATCGTATTGGAGCAACATGGACTAAATATAGGCTTGCCTCAGGAGTATTGTGTGATAAGAAAATACCACCTAAACTCAAAGGTAAGTTTTACATAATGATGGTTAGACCATCTCTGATGTATGGGGTGGAGTGTTGACCAATAAAAAATGTATATGTTCAGAAGATACATATCGTAGAGATGAGGATGTTGAGATGAATGTGTGGCCACACCAGGAGTGATAAGATTAGGAATGATACCATTTGGGAGAATCTAGAGGTGACCCCTGTGGTTGATAAAATGAGAGAAGTGAGACTGCGATGGTTTAGACATGTGTAGAGAAAGAGTACCGATGTTCCGGTTAGGAGGTGCAAAAGGTTGGTTTTTGGAGATACACGGAGGGGTGGAGGCAGATCGAAGAAGTATTGGAGGGAGGTGATTAGACAAGATATGGCGAAACTTGATCTTACCAAAGACATGGCCTTAGATAGAAACGAGTGAAGGTTGTGAATTAGTGTAGGAGGCTAATTAGTTGGTAGGGTTAGGTGGATGTCTGGCCTTAGGGTATAGTAGGGTTGTAGGAATAGTCGTGTTTATATCATGTTTATTAGGATTTATCGCATATGAGTTAATTTTATCATATTTATATATTGTTATGTGCTTTTTGTTATTAGTAGCCCTCTTTATTCCCTTTCTTTTCCTTGTTGGCATATCTAGTTTATTCTGCTTATGGGTTTTTGAGACGAGGGTTCCCAAGAAATAACCTCTCTACTTCTATGAGGTAGTGGTAAGGTCTGCGTACATTCTACCCTTCCCAGACCCCACTTGTGGGATTCCACTGGCTATGTTGTTGTTATTGTTGTTGTAGTTATTTTTAAAAAATATTATTTTTTAAAAGAATAATATTTTTTGCGAGAATATTAATACTTTAATCTTTAACTTTTAATTAATATTAATAGTTATTTAATTTTATCAAGGTGGAGTATTTTATCCATGTGCATACCTTATGACAAGTTTTTTTTTTCAATAAAAGAGAGAGTGTAATACACATACCACTAAGTTGTGTTTCTCAAATTAATAAGTGATAGTTTAGGTATAAAACTCATACTTCCAATAGTTTAGGTATGAAACTCTAAAAAGGAAAAAAATTTAGGTGTGTTTTTACACTTATCTCAAAAAGTTACAAAAATTGATGAAAGAAAGAGAAATGTTGAAAAATTTTATTGTGAATAAGGTACAACCAACAAAATTTGTATGATGATGACATGTGAATTTTGGGGTTTAATTGTCTACGAATAAAATTAAAAAGAAGAAAGAAGATATAGTTTGAGCGAGAAGTAATAAAAAATTATGGGGCTCACATCAAATTTAATTCAATCAAAATGTTAAATCGAAAATGAATTGAAGGGCAAATTTATTACATATTCCAATAAAATTTTAAGATATTTTCGGATTTCTCTTCTTCTTTTCATCTTAGAAAAATTTCAAGTCCAGCTCTTCTCTTCTCCCTCTTCAACATAGCACTCATTCTTTCTAAATTAAAAAAGTTCATTGAAAATCAAAGATGCATGTTCAATAATTTAAATTAAACATGCCATTTTCTTGAAGATTGGTGTTTCAATTTTGTTTGACGAGTTAAAATTCTATCAACATGTTAATAAAATTGAAAAATTTTCCCTCTAAATCATGTTCAATTATTTAAATCTCTATCTACAATATCATGTATGAATTGTTTTTCACTTTACGATTAATTCCTTTCTATGTTTTCATATGAATAAGAAAAAAAATATAAATACTTAAGAAGGTATATTTTTTCTTTACATTTCATTTCTAATGTCAAAATATCAAAAATAACTTGTCACACAAAATATTTACTGCTGAATTACAAATATATTTTTCAAAATAAAAATAAAACCCATTATACTTTAATGATATATTTAATTCCTTTTTCACTAGCACCAACACCTTTATGTTCATTATTTGAGTCTACACTTTGAATGCAAACTCTAGATTGCACTCAAATTTTGAGTTAACAGTTGGTTGAAATTATTGTGTGAATCTCCATGTGACTACATATGTGTAATTGATAATAAAAAATTAAAATTAGTAGATGATTTTTTTTTTTAAAAAAAATTAACATTAGTAATGTATAAAGTAACAAAATAGTGAAAGATGTCTAATTTGATGAAGGGAGTATAAACCTCAAAATTTTGTACCATGAATTCTTGTTGAATTGAAGTTGATTTAGCACCTGAAGTCACCGGCATGGTATCCAAAAATCGATATTCATGTTGATATTCTGCTCTATTTTTCAGTGTCCTCTGTGATGTTTTCTTTTTTCTTTGCCCATTTTTCGACTGTATTCTGCCATATCACTTTCCCTTATCTTTTTTTTCTAATTGGATCCAAAATTTACTTATTACATTCCATAACATGATCAGCAGATGAACTAAACCTACTTCTGTTCTTCTAATGATTTTCAGCATATAATTCACTTTGATGCTTCATAATCTCAAACTTTGCCTGATATAAATATCTTCGAGCAATTTCCTCAAAATTCACATCATTTGCCACTAAAATCATAACAGTAAATGACTCTTTCATTAATCTATTTAAGCGAATCGACATGGAAGATTTTAATGTCTCTTTTTTTTGTGTGTATACTCAAATTCATTCCCTTGCTTAGCATTTTTGGTCCACCTTTAGGAATACAAGAACAATTTAAATCAAAGAATAAAACTCTTAGTGCAACACAATATAACCAACCCATGTCTCAAACATTTGGCAGCTACAAACGATAGAATTATCAAGAGAATTGAATTGGACAGTTTCAATTTGGTCACTTTCACCCTTTGAAATTGCATACTCAGTACAAGTTCCATTACTTTTTAGATTCATCACCTTTTTAACTATTATCCCTTGCAAAAATTCATGTTAAAACCTTGTAAAAATTGTTCTTGAGGATACACTACTAGCATGCTTTAAGATTCCACAGTCTTGTATGAAAAATTTAGGCTTACCTCGACATTTATAATCCTTAGTTGCTTTGGTATCACACACTTCAGCTATTCGTCGCTCATAATGCTTCACAAATTCAGTTATACTCATTGTCTTGCATGCCATTTCTATAAAGATGTCCACAGAGAAAATGGAACAACTAAATGCAGGACACTATTTTTTCTTCAAATCATATAGCTTTTGAACTCAAAGATTATTTACATAGTTTCATTCACATATCATATTTTACCATACGACCTCAAATTCTAATTTTGACTTGCATCTTCATAATATAGTATTGAAATAGTTTCGAAATCCCTTTTTTCCAATAAAGTTGAGGTATGTTTTTCTAAGCATTTCTATCTATGTGAGATTCACACAATCGATGACATGTGTCAAGAAACACTTGTCTAATAGCAAATGCTATGGCATGAGCTTGATCTGTAAAATTAGTTTTCATGCTTTTCCTCCCATTCCCTTTAGAAATATTTGAAATAACCAAACAAAAGACTTTGTTATTTCATTACACAAGAATGCACATCCAAAGAAAATATTTTTCCAATGATTATTCATACAAACAAAGGGAGCACAAATCATGTTCTATCTATTTGTGCAGTATGTAGTTTTAAAAATCATAACATGTCTAAAGCACTCATAGTGTAATTTAGATATACTATTGAAATAACCCTAAAAAGTGTCCGAGAATGTGCATTGAAAGTGTCCAAAATCGTAAATTCCATATATCTCAAAATTCGTGTGTGATATCAAAAATTCGACTTCATATTCTTGTTCAAGGGGTCAAAATTGGTGGGAAAAGGGTCTAACCCCAATTTTAGAGCAACCTTATCAAAATTCAAAATTTCCAAATGTCAATTTCCAGAGAGCTTTTCGCACCCCTTGCGCAACACGCCAAGGGTGCGTACCAGTGTTAAATTTTTTCAAGTTTTGACTTCGGTCCAAGACTTTTATGTCTTGTGCCTAAGTATCTCCAAACATAAAATACCCTTACTAAACCATTTTTCACCCTCCTATCATTTTAAACATTCCCCAATACTCACTCAAACACTTAGCCAAATTTTTCATTCCTAAATTCACGTCTCAAACCCCCATCCGGAACTAAGGATTTCTTTCAAGCTTTAAGTCTCTATTTTCAATCTTCATCAAGAGTTCTACCAAATCTAAGGTATGTGGGTTTTTTTCATGGGTTCCTTTCACCTATGATACCTAAGTTTCCTTTTACTCTAATTTGCATGATTTAAAGTTGATTTACAATTGGGTCTATCTTATTATGAAAATCACTGCACACTATGTTGAAGCTCATAAAATTGTGACTGTTTTGCTATATTTGGAGTTATGAAACCAAGGTCTATTATAAGATTTGGTGAAGGGTTGTGATGTAAATTGCTTGAAGGTGTTACCAAGTATTTATTGAAGGTTTTACATTGAATTTTCTAGCATAATTTCACTCTTGAATTGCATGATTTTACACTAGCACTACACACCTCCTAAGTGTTTGATAAAATATCGGGTATAGTTTCTTGAGGAATTGAAGGTCCAATTCATGTCTTATGAGATGAATGACTATATGATGATATATGATAATGGTATGGTGAAATAATGATGAAATGAATTCATGTATATGGTACTCTTTATGTATTATTGGAATATGACCATACCCTACCTAGAGTTTATGCGCTGGGTAACCTTGTTGGGGGTTTGTACCCATCAACCTATCAGGGGGTTTGTACTCCGGCACCAAAGGTGATAGGGTGCAATAATCCACCAACCTTGTTGGGGGTTTGTCTCATCAACCTATCGGGGGGTTTGTACTCCAGCACCAAGGGTGGTAGGGCACGACGATCCACCAACCTATTGACGGGGTTTGTACCACAATCACTAAGGGTAGTAGGATGTGACAATCCACCAATAGTTAATGGTCTCTTCTTACACATAAGTCCTATTCTATGTAAGCATGTTTTACTTAAGCATTAACCATGCATGTCATCTTGCTACTATGTTATCTATTGCTTATCTCTATGCATTTTGATTATGATGCCTTTCTATTATTACATTGCATCTTACATACTTAGTATATTTAAACGTACTAACGCATACTCTATGCGTACATGAGGTCACCATGTAGGAACCGGTGTTCAAGTTGATCATCCTCCTCCTTCACGTGACTAGTCTGGTACTACTCAAGGTAGTTAGTGAGTCCTCCACTTTGGGGACCTTAGTCGAAGTTCCTCTTATTATATATTGAGATATTCTTATTTATTGTTTACTTTAGCTATGAGGGTGAGTCCAGTTGCTTTGTCTGGCCCCCGCTCTATCTATATAGTTAAGGTGTTGTAAGACATGCTATGTACCTATAATATGAGCTTTGACTCTTTTGTCTGTTGATTATTATGTTATGCAAACTTTCCCTTACTCTCATTGCCCTATTTCTACTTTTATATATCATTTAAATGCTTTCGCGACCAATGTTGTGTAATGATAAGACATGAGGCTTGTTTGGGGTTCCTTCGGGTTCCTCATTCATCGTGTCACATCTAGACCCTAGGCTTGGGTCATGATAAACTTGGTATCAGAGTACTAGGTTGTTAGATCCTCGGAGTCCAACACACTATGTTGATTAGAGTTTTATTCATGATTGTGTTGTGCACCACAACTATGAGTAGGAGACTATGAGATGGTTTAGGAATTGTTTCCCTTATTCATGTTCTAAGTCATATTATAGAGTTGAAGTAAGCTTCCCTCCCCAACGATTGTTCTTTACTTATACTAGATCATGCCTAACACAAGGGTAAGATGAGCCCACAAGCCCGAGGAGCAACCATCCAATGGAGAGCTTAGGGATGCTCTCACCTTTCTTGCACAAGTGGTGGCTAATCAAGCGAACCAAGGGGCCCAAGCCCTTCATGCTCCTACACCAGCCTCTAGGGTGAGCAACTTTATGAAAATATATCCCCTAAAATTTCATGGGTCAAAAGTGAGTGAGAACCCCCAAGAGTTTATTGATGTGGTCTAGGCAATTTTATCTATAATGGGTGTTGGGCTGAATGAAAAGACGGAGTTAGCGACATACCAACTCAAAGGGGTAGCTCAAATATGGTACATCCAATAGAAGGAAGAGAAATAAGTTGGCTATGTGGTGCTTTAGGAGGAGTTCAAAATGGCTTTCCTTAATCGGTTCTTCCCTCTTGAGCTTAGGAGGCTAAGTTAGTGGAATTTATGAATTTGACACAAGGATCCCATGAGTGTGAGGGAGCATGCCCTCAAGTTTACCCAACTTTTGAAATATGCTCCACATTTGGTGGCCGACTCAAGATCTAGGATGAACAAATTTGTGATGGGTGTGGCTGACTTGGTTTGTGAAGAGTGTCGGTCCGCCATGTTGATTAGTGACATGGACTTGTCACATTTGATGACTTTCACCAAGAAAATGGAGGGGGAGAAGTTGATAAAGAGGAGGGGCCATGAGGCTGAGAGGGCTCATTTTGAGGGCAAGTTCCAAAGGGGTATCCGGATCCTCCAAGGCCAAAGGTTCTCTCATACTTCCAATAGGGGGTTTGCCAATGACTTCCCAAGGCCCCAAGGTGTTGGTGTTGTGGTTCCTAATAAGATATGTCCTAGATGTGGTAAGAGGCATAGGGTTCCATGCTTGAGAGATACTATGCATGCTTTGATTATGGGGAAGTAGGTCATGAAAAGGTGGATTGCTCCCGAGATCACAACAAGGGCATATAGGTTCTCCCATAAGTGCTAATACGGTTCTGTTAGGGAGAGGTGGCCGACAAAATAGTGCCTCAAGGCATAATCAATTTTATGCTTTGCATGGAAGTCAAGGGGTTGATGAAGTCCCGATGTCATCACTGGTATGTTGAAATTTTTTGACTTTGATGTGTATGTATTGATTTATCCGGGTGCCACTCTTTATTTTGTTACCTCCTTTATTGCCCAAAAGTTCCATGTTGACCTCGAGTTGTTGCATGAGTCATATAAAGTGCCTACTCTTATTGGTGCATCTATTGTGCTAGGAAAGTTTATAGAAGTTGTCCTATTTGCATCTTGCATAAAGTGTTGCCTTGTTATCTTGTTGAGTTAGACATGGTTGAGTTTGATGTCATTTTTGGGATGGTTTGGTTGTATGCCTACTATACTTCTATTGATTGTAGGACCCGTAGAGTCAAATTCGTATTTCCAAATAAACCCACCCTTGAGTGGGACAGTCAAGATGTGGTGGTCAAGGATAGATTCATCTCTTGCATTAAAGCCCATAAGTTGATCTCTAAGGGGTGTCTTTACCATCTTGTAAGGGTTAGGGATGTACAGTCTAAAGTCCTTCCCAAAGAGTCAGTTCTGATTGTAAATGATTTTCTTGATATCTTCCTAAATGACCTTTCTAGTATTCCTCCCAAAAGGGAAATAGACTTTGGCATAAACCTTCTCCCTGATACTCAACCCATCTCTATTCCCCCTTACCATATGCCCTCGGCGGAGTTGAAGGGACAATTGAGGGACTTGTTGGAGAAGGAATTTATTTGACCTAGCCAATCACCTTGGGGTGCTCAGGTGTTTGTGTAAAAGAAGGATGGGTTCCTTTGGATGTGTATTGACTACCAATAACTTAATAGGGTCACCATCAAGAATCTGTATCCTCTTCCAATGATTGATGATTTATTTGACCAATTGCAAGGGGCTAGCCATTTCTCTAAGATTGATCTCCGGTCTAGGTATCATCAAGTGATGGTGAGGGGGTGTGACATTCTCAAAATGGCCTTATGGACTAGATATAAGCATTGTGAGTTTGTTGTGATGTCTTTTGGGTTGACCAATGCACCAGCCATCTTTATGGACCTAATGAATAGAGTCTTTAAACCCTACATTAATTCCTTTGTTGTGGTCTTCATTGATGTCATTTTGATCTATACTTGTGGTGAGGAGGAGTACAAGGCTCATTTGAGGGTTATGTTGCAAAGATTGAGGGAGGAACAATTGTATGCTAAATATGAAAAGTGTGAATTTTGGTTGAGGGAGGTTACCTTCCTAGGATATGTGCTGTGTGGGTATGGTATTAAGATGGATCCAAAGAAGATCGATGGGATTAGAAATTGGCCTAGACCATTGATCCTGTCGGACATTAGGAATTTCTTGGGCTTAGTGGGCTATTATCGAAGGTTTGTCAATAGATTCTTTTCCATTGCTTCACCTATGACAAAATTGACACAAAAGAAGGTTAATTTCATGTAAACCGATGAATGTGAGAGGAGCTTCCAAATATTAAAAGATAAGCTTATGTTCGCTTCTATATTGTCTTTACCGGATGGGTTTGAGGAATTTGTTGTGTATTGTGATGCTTCCAAGGTTGGTTTGGATTGTGTGCTGATGCAAAATGGTAAGGTCATAGCCTATGCTTCTAAATAACTCAAAGTGCATGAAAAGAGGTACCCTAGCCATGATCTAGAATTAGCCGTCGTGGTGTTTGCATTAAGGATTTGGCGTTACTACTTATATGGGTTGAATATAGATTTGTTCACCGATCACAAGAGCCTCTAATATTTCTTCACTCAAAAGGATCTTAACTTGAGAGAAAGGAGATGGTTAGAACTTCTTAAGGACTATGATATGAGTGCACACTATAATCCGGGTAGGCAAAATGTGGTGGCAGATACCTTGAGTAGGGTGTCCATGGGTAGTCTAGCTCATATTGATGGTAGTGAAAAATAGATGGCTAGGAAAGTGCATTGGTTGGCTAGATTGGGAGTTAGGTTGGAAGAGGATGGTAATAGTGGTATGGTTGTTTTTGATGGTTCTAAGTCTTCTTTGGTTGATGAGGTGATGGCAAAATAAGATCTTGATCCCTCCTTGTTAGAATTGAAGTCCTTGGTGAAAGAAGGCAAGGTGGAGGTCTTCTCCCAAGGGGGAGATGGTGCCCTTAGGTACCAAGGTAGGTTGTGTGTACCTTGTGTTGATGGTTTGATAGAAAGGATCCTTGATGAGGCCCACAACTCTTCTTATCCTATCCATCCTAGCTCTACCAAAATGTTTAGAGATTTGAGAGATGTGTATTGGTGGGGAGGCATCAAAAAAAATATTTCCAAATTCATTTCTAGTTGTCATACTTGTCAACAAGTCAAAGCTCAACATCAAAGGCCGGGTGGCCTAATCCAAGACATTGAGGTTCCTACTTGGAAGTGGGAAGAGATAAATATAGATTTTGTGGTTCGGTTACCCAAGACTAGAAAAGGTTTTGATTCCATTTGGGTAGTGGTTAATAGGATGACAAAATTGACTCACTTTCTATCGGTTAAGACCACATATGGGGCTGAAGATTATGCAAGGTTGTACATTCATAACTTGGTAAGGTTGCATGGGCTTCATTTGTCCATTATATCAGATTGTAGGGAACAATTTACTTCACATTTTTGGAGATCTTTCCAAAGGGATCTTGGTACTGGAGTTAAGCTTTCTACGACCTTCCACCCTCAAACGGATGGCCAAGCCAAGAGGACCATCCAAAACCTTGAGTATATGCTTAGAGCATGTGTATTGGAGCTTAAAGGTAGTTGGGATGATCACCTTCCATTGATTGAGTTTGCCTACAACAATAGCTATCATTCTAGCATCGGTATGGCTCCTTTTAAGGCTCTCTATGGGAGATGTTGTAGATCATCGGTCAAATGGTTTGAGGTTGGTGATATAGCATTATTAGGACCGAATCTAGTTAGGGAGGCTCTTGAGAAGGTTAGGATGATTAGGGAAAGGTTGAAGATGGCCTAAAGTCGTCAAAACATCCTATGCTAATGTGATTCTTTATCTGGAAGATGATAAAAAAATGAGAGACTTGAATTCAAAGTTAGTGATTGGGTTTACCATGAAGTATGTGGTCCGATTTGGTAAGAAGGGTAAGTTGAGCCCAAGATATATTGGTCTTTATGAGATCATGAGTAGGGTTGGAAAGGTAGCTTATGAGTTGAGGTTGCCTAGTGAGATGAAATTGGTTCATTCGATTTTCATGTGTCCATGTTGAGGATATGTGTAGGTGACCGGAATGTCATTGTGCCTCTTGATGTTGTGAGTGTAGTTGAGGATAATTTGACATATGAAGAGGTTCTTGTTTAGATCTTGGATAGGGAAGTGAAGAGGTTGAGGAACAAAGAGGTGGCTTCCGTTAAAGTCCTTTGTAGGAATCAACAAGTTGAGAGTGCTACTTGGGAGGTCAAAGTGGACATGCGAACGCGATATATTTATATTTTCCACTCCACTCAAGCCTAAGGTAGATTAAGTCCTTCATATGATCTCAAGTCTTAAGTTCTGCCCCATGTCATTGCATATATTCATGTTTAAATTGACAAGTTCTATATAATTTTTCATTTATAATGAGATTTTTGAAATGATGTTTAAGTGCACCATTACATCTCTGTGTGCACTGAAAGTGTCATGTTTGTGTCTCTCTTATACATTTCTTTGATATTCAGGGTCAAATGCTCCCAAGGGGGAGATATTGAAATGACTCCAAAAAGTACCCAAAAATGTGCCTCGAAAGTGCCCGAAATCAAAAATTCCATCTATCACAAAATCAGTGTGTGATATTGAAATTCCAACTGCATATTCTTGTTTAAGGGTCAAAATTAGAGGAAAAAGGGTCTAACCCCAATTTTAGAGCAACCGTATCAAAATTTAAAATTCCCAAATGTCAATTTTTAGAGAGCATTTTGCGCCACCAGTGCTAAATTTTGCCCCCAGTTTCGACTTCGGTCCAAGACTTTTAAGTCTTGAGCCTAAGTGTCTCCAAACGTAAAAATACCCTTACTTAACTATTTTTCACCCTCATATCATTCTAAATATTCTCCAATACTCACTCAAACACTTAGCCGAATTTTTCATTCCTAAATTCAAGACTCAAACCCTCATCTGGAACTAAGGATTTCTTTCAAGCTTCAAGTCTCCATTTTCAATCTTCATCAAGAGTTCCTCCAAAGCTAAGGTATATGGGTTTCTTTCATGGGTTCCTTTCCCCCATGATACCCTAGTTTTCTTTATTCTAATTTGCATGATTTAAAGTTAATTTATAATTTGGTCTATCTTCTTATGAAAATCACTACACACTATGTTGAAGCTCATGAAATTGTGATTGTTTATGTTGAAGCTCATGAAATTGTGATTGTTTTGCTATGTTTGGAGTTATGAAACCAAGGTCTATTGTAATATTTGATGAAAGATTTTGATGTAAATTTCTTGAGGGTGTTACCAAGTATCTATTGAAGATTTTACATCGAATTTTCTAGCATGATTTTACTATTGAATTGCATGGTTTTACACTAGCACTACACCCCCCTAAGTGTTTGATAAAATGTCCGGGTATGGTTTCTTGAGGAACTAAAGGTCCAATGCATGTCTTATGAGAAGATTGACTACATGATGATAGTATATGATATTGGTATGATGAAATGATGATGAAATAAATGTATGTATATGGTACTCTCTATGTAGTGTTGGAATGTGACCATGCCCTACCCAAGGTATATGCACTGGGTAACCTTGTTGGGGGTTTGTACCCATCAACTTATCGGGAGATTTGTACTCTGGCACCAAGGGTAGTAAGGTGTAGTAATCCACCAATATTTTTTAGGGTTTTGTCCCATTAACCTATTAGGGGGTTTGTACTCCGGCACCAAGGGTGGTAGGGTGCGATGATCCACCAACCTATTGACGGGTTTGTACCTCAATTTCCGTGGGTAGTATGGTGTGATGCTCCACCAATAGTTAATGGTCTATTCTTACACATAAGTCCTATTCTATGTAAGCATGTTTTACTTAAGCATTAACCATGCATGTCATCTTGCTATTACTTTATCTATTGCTTATCTCTATGCATTTTGATTATGATGCCTTTCTATTGTTGCATTGCATCCTACATACTTATTACATTCAAATGTACTAACATATACTCTATGCCTATATGATGTCACCATGTTGGAATCGATGTTCAAGTTGATCCCCCTCCTCCTCTACGTGGCTAGTCCGGTATTACTGAAGCTAGTTGTGAGTCCTCCACTTTTGGGACCTTAGTCTAAGTTCCTCTTATTATGTATTGAGATATTCTTCTTTATTATTTACTTTAGCTATGAGGGTGAGGTCGGTTGCTTTGTCTTGGCTCCCGCTCTATCTATGTAGTAGAGGTGTTATTGGACATGCTATATACCTATCATATAAGCTTTGAATCTTTTGTCTGTTGATTATGATGTTATGCAAGCTTTCCCTTAGTCTCATTGCCCTATTTCTACTTTTATATATCATTTAAATATTTTCGCGATCAATGATATGTAATGATAAGACAAAATGCTTGTTTGGGGTTCCTTCAGGTTCGTCATTCTCTGTGTCACATCTAGACCTTAGGCTTGGGTCGTAACAACTATCTCTCCAAAAGAAGTTGCACAATCTGCCATCGTCATCAACTTGAAAAGAATAAAAAAAGTTTGAGTCTTCTGATTGCAAATGCATAAAATGATTTATCAAAGTTTGAGCATCTCCACCATTTATCATATTTCTTTTATGTGCTTGTATGAAGTTATGAGTATCTTGCTCAATAAATCTAGCATTTTCAATTTCACTAGCTTCATTTTGAAGGTACCGAACCACCTTTTTTGTGTGAATGCCTGCATCAACCATAGAACCAAGAATGACTTTATTGGCACTTGTAAGCTTTTAGCTAGATCCTATGAAGTGCCTCAAATTTTCTTCAATCATGGGAAGACTATGTACATAAATAAATTCATATACTTCCCATATGTCATTGTAAATTTTAAATTTTATATGAGCCACACAACCAGATCTATATTCTAATCTCTGCCGCTTTCTTTCTTGAAAAGGAGAAAATTTATCAAATTGTCTTTGATAAGAACAAAATCTAAGCACCTTGTCATTTCATTATTTCTGTTATGAGTTTTTGGACCTTTTTGAATGTCAAAACCTTTCGCCACAACATATGAATTATATGCATTGTATGATTCCTCTTCTGAAGCAAATTTCATACCAATCACATAGGTAAAATTTTTGTTGATGTAATAAACATTATGCATCCTTGTTGAATATTCTTCATCAATTTCATGGTGATCTACATCACGACCCAATCCAGGGACTGTGATTAGTGCTATTGGGCACCGAGACAAACTGTTAGACCCCGTAATTAATTCAATCGAAGTAAATCATTCAATTGGAAAAGTTATGACGAACATGGCATAATTTAA
>JAOTQJ010028172.1:0-16217 GCA_025642045.1 Solanum sejunctum | reverse complement strand
GCTTACGTGGACACACGTGTCATCTCAGTATTGGCTGAAAAAACACGTCATCGCGATTGCATCTCACGCGCCACGTCGGCGACTGGTCTGTGCCTACTTATTCAGGAATTGCCAAGTTGAGGGTCCTATTTGTGCACTATGAAAGTTTAAGTTCCAACTTACAAATTAGTGTCAAGTTAAGGGTCCAATTTGAGAGTTATCCCTTTGATAAACGACATACAAGTTTGAATATTCGTAATATAGGGATATCAATATAAGAATAAAGGAATATATATAGTAGTAGTATAACTTTGTTAGAGGAATAGGAGCTACTGAACTATTTGGTGTAGGACCAATTAAACTTAATTATTTCAAAAGAGTAAAATTCCTTAATCGAATAATTTTAGGTTGTGCAGCAATAATTGATATTTGTCTCAAAGGAGTTTTATCTTCTTTCGAGGCTGTCCCAACAAGTTTGGGAGCCTAATAAAGATAAATTTTATAGAATTTTTTTTTAATTAATATATATAATTTGAATAATTATAACATATTTATTGTAATCCTACAAATAAGGTATAGAGAGGTAGGATATACACAAATATTATAAAATAAGAATATAAATAATATATGAAAGATTTAAAATATAAAATTAAAATAACAAAATCTGACTAAATCATTTAAAAATTTATATAATGATATTGCAATAATGTTGGATTGAATTCAATAAGTTTATATAATGACATTAAAAATAGTGTTGATTAGTGTTAATGCTTAAAATTTGAAGAAGATATCAAAAATTAAATTTGATTTTTTTTGGGTATAAATATAGAATAATGGATTTAGCATAGTATAGAACGTTTGACCGTTTGAAACTTTAGAATATTCAATAATGAGAGAGTAAAAATAGTGAAAGAGAAATAAAAAAATAAATGTAAGAATAATAATGTTTGTTCATAAAAATCATTACAATATAAATGAGGCAACAAAACACATAACCAAATAAAAAAGAATGTTATGATTAACTAAACATTATTCTATTTCTCAATTATTATAACGATTCTTATACTAAATGAGGTAAGGAAATATTATAATTTCTATACGTTTGTGTGTATTTAGGAGAATAATTGGCGTCCTCTACCTAGTACAACATCATTTTCCACTCCTCTACCTCTAGTGATGGCTTTGGTCTTGGGCACTAGATCGCGCTTACTAGTCGCAGACGCATTTGTGAGAAAATGAAACTGAAGATTTATTATTCAAGTTGATTTTTAATAGCTCAACTAAAAGAACAAAAAAAAGATAACAGTATAAGAAAAAAAGATTTTTAACAAATATTTTTTGATGAAAGAAAATGAATTTCCGTCGTTATAAATATACTTATAGCGATCAAAATTTTTTCTAGTGGTTATAAATATACTTATAGTGATCAAATTTTTTTTTCGATCGTTATAAATATACTTATAGCGACCAAATTTTTTTCTGGTCGTTTAAATACACTTATAGTGATCAATTTTTTTTCAGTTGTTATAAATACACTTATAGTGACCAAGTCTTTTTTCGATCGTTAAAGATAAATTTAATCCAACATTAACGAGGGGGCAAATTTGATTGTTAAAAAGCATAACATCCATTGTTAAAACATATTAGTTAGTGTAAAATATGTTTTAATTACTAGAAGTGCAAAGACATTAGACCAAATCATGATATAAGTATAACAAGTGGCGTTTTGTTAATCATTCTGATAAAAATCCTTCATCTTTTATAATTTTGCTTATTTCATTAAAAAAAGTTTAATAAAAAGAAAAAATTATTAATGTATTATTTCTAATAATTCTATCCAACATTCTTATTATTGTCAATTATATAAAATTTTGAAATATTATAAAAATATTTAGTTACAATTTTTTTCAACTTAAATATTTTCTTGATATAGTTTCTATATATGTTTTTATTTTGAAAGACAATTTATTCATCTTTACTTGACATTTTTAAAGATGCAAGATGAAGAAGATCAAAATTAAATAAAAAATTGTAATGAAACAAAAAACTAAAAATAGTAGTAATAATATATATTAAATATATAATTATGTGCTTATGAGATTAATTTAAGGTAGAAAAGTTATATAAATTTGATCGTAAGTAATTTTCTCAAGAGGATAGATATTTCTCTACTTTCAAATTACCTCGATCAATAGACTTAAGAATCAATATTCAGTAATAATATTTTTTCTAATAAAAAATATATCTTGTGTCAATTTTTTTATTATTGGTTGTGAAATTAACAGGTGTATATAAAGAAAAATCATTCGTTTGAGTTAGAAAAGTATAACGTGAAATTTTACATACAGAAAATTTTAAAAAGCTTTACATGAACCATATCAACAACTAATTAATTAAGAAATCATGATTTTTCTATTATTTAAAATTTAAGATGATATAATTGATTTGTATCTCATAATAATTTTAATGATATTGAATTATTTATATTAGGTGAATACCATTAGTGTCAAAAGTGAAACTAAAAGAAGTTAGGTTTTTTATCCATGAAGCAATGTGCAAAAAGTCAATAACTTAAGGTGCAAAATACAAAATAAACAACTTTATGTCTAGAACTAGAAAACCTAACTTTCTTTTTATTTGATTGTAGAACAAAATCAATTTTTATATTTCATTGTGGTTAATCTTTGATTTTGCAAAAAACAAAAAAGAAGATAATAGTTATTAGGAGTATTATTAATAACTTTACATGAAGTTTTTCTACTTGTCTTTTGACAGATCATGCAGTTTGAAGAACTCATTCTCACAGAAAGTGTAAAGAAATATAAGCAATAGAAAATTTTGAAGCACAAGAAGAATACATTTCATAATTCAGAAATTGTTTAAAGATATTCTAGTTTTTCTTTTATTAAGAGTTAAAAAATATAGTATCATACAAATTTGTATGTCTATATTTTTGTAACTTTACGCAATATCATTCTTTATAGTGAACTACGAAATTTTATTTGAATATAATCAATTTGTATGTTTTCATATTTGCACGTATTTGTATGTTTTTGTGTGTACATCCATATGCAATTTACACTTTTCATGATTTGATTTGTGGTTATAATTAAGGGTTTAATAACTAGAACTGAAGGGAGTCTTAGAGTAACTGGTAATGTTGTTGTCATATGACCAGAAGGTCATGGGTTCAAACCTTGGTAATATCATTTGAGAAAAATGCAAGGTAAGACTACCGTATAATAGATCCTTCTGGTCGGACCCTTCCCCGAAAGTGCACGAGGCTTGACCCCCCTTTCTTTTAATAATTAGAATATCAATTAGTGAAGGAAAAATTTGGTTGCTGAAGAAAAGGTATAACGACAGGATTTTTGTCGTCGCTAAAGCTTTTTTAACTACCAAATTTAATCTACCAGTTAACTTTTAACGATAGAACTACTAACGAGCGATGACAACAGAATTTTTACCGATCATTATCAACTAATAACGATCGAATTTATACTTTTTATGATCAAATTTTTTCTCGTTAAAGACCTATTTTCTTTGTAATTTTTAAATATCTCGTAGCCTCTATAATTATAAACATCTATAAATCGATCTTCAAGACCTTATTGAATACTATTCATAACATGTAAGAGTTGTGATCAGAGTTTCTATAATACCTTGAAGTACCGTAGCTTAAGATCAGATCAAAATGTAACATGCAAGTCGTTTTAGCTAAGTCTGAGCAGAAGAATCAAAAGGGGGTACAAAAATAAGTGCAAAAATAATTTCGGTAAAATTTTTGGCTAAGAGATTCGAAAGACAATTTTTTGTAGCAAAATCACTTAACCAAAAGAGTACGCGATCAGTCCATATCACAAACATGGTCAATCTTAGTTGAAAAATTACCATCATAAAATTTTGAAAAGAATAACTGAGGCGGAGCAAGTCCACAACACAAACTTATTTCATGACAAGTCAAATTTTGGCCCGATCTTAGTCTTAATGAGAAAATTTTTGATCTTTTCTCTATCCCTTCTATACCTAAAGCACATTGTTTTGAGGTCGGAATTAACCCTTATCAGTTTCTAAATGTACTTATAAGTACACTTAGACTTTGAGAAAGGTAAATTGGGAGAAAAGAAGAGACGGGGATTCAAAAGGATCAAGTCAAACTTTTGATTTTCAAGTGTCCAATATACATCTCAAATGTGTAAGGCTAACTAAAACATTAAATTAAGTTCTTTCACGTGTCTTACAACTTCCCTTGTTGAGTTCAAGTTTGAGTCCCTTCGGCTTCTAGGATTGAATTTTTGAAAATTATCTTAAATCCTAGTAAAATTCTTACATATCATCGTATAAATTAATATATTTATGTGTTCAGTCTTGGGTTAATTGCTTATGCCTTTTTAATATGAACCCTAACTAAATATCGCATAAAACTTCGTAATTCTATGTATTGATTAAACTAAAAGGCATGAATTATAAATGTCTTGAAGGAGAATGAGATGAATATGAATGTAGTCTGAGTAGTCTTTAAAGGTCCTTCCATTTTATCTTCAAGATTGAACAAGATTATTTGGATATGAATTAATGTTAAATAACCATACAAACATACATTGCTCTTAAAAGATGGTAATAAGTCGAAAGCATGAGTAGTTGAATGAGTTGAGTGTGAGTTGACTGCTAAATTGATAAGAGTTGAATGAGACTAACTGAATGTCTTAATTGATTTGATTATTTTGGAGTTTTATGAGTATGTTGAGTCTTGAGAAAAGTATCAAATACCGAATTGGATGAGAATAAATAATATCTCAAGCCCAATAACTACATAGCTAGCGTAGGAGAGGATTGGACCGTTAAAGTCAGATGCTTCCTTATTGTCCCCCAAAGAGGACTTGATTTGATTGTGGATCCAATGGTAGTGACCGTCCTTTACTTTGGCAAAGTATGAAATGAGTGTAGTAACGACGTCACTTCATTATACATCACCAACTCATAGGTGATGGTTGTTGGTTAGAGAAATTTCTAATTCGTACATGATAGTACTCAAGATAATTGAATTAAGTTGCCTATTGCTGAGATTCTATAAATCATAGTT
Organism: Solanum sejunctum; assembly: GCA_025642045.1. Classification (NCBI taxonomy): domain Eukaryota; kingdom Viridiplantae; phylum Streptophyta; class Magnoliopsida; order Solanales; family Solanaceae; genus Solanum; species Solanum sejunctum. The sequence continues at coordinate 11,155 of JAOTQJ010028172.1, read as the reverse complement.
TTACTTTAAAACTTTTATTTATTTCATTAAGGTGAGTCATTAATCTGAATTGAGTTATCATTTCGAGTTACCTGAGTTGAATGTGTCTTGAGCTTGTAGTATTACAATTTTTTTTATATACTGCACAGGTGCTATTTAACACTACATCTTTTTATGATGCATATACAAATGCTAGAGATTATCAGCAAGCGTTATGGTCTATTTCACCCAAGACACTATGGCAAGACCTTCTTACACTCAAAGAATTCATTTGAGCTTTTTATTGGAGTTTAATATTTATTTTATTTCTTTGAGATAATCATAAACGTATCATTGGAACCACCCAGATATTTCAAATTATAAGCTTCATAGACAAATGACGAAATATTATTGATATTTCTATTTCTTATACTGATTTTATCAAACTACTCTTGAAATGGTGAATCAATTTAGATTGTTGATTTTTAAAACCTTTACTTCGTAGGAACTAATTGATTGCCCATTAAAATATTCTATATATGCTTGAATGAGTCCTTTGTTGTTGATTGAATGAGTGATTGATCCAAGTCATTCATTAGGGTATTTTCCCAGGATATGACAAACTTTGTATTAGCATAGAATTCAAGAGTTCTAAGGTATTTATGAAGTTGTGTCTAGTAGAATTTTGCCTATGGGTATGTTCTACACCATATTTATAATCAAGAGGCTATAGGGCATTAAAAATTATCTGACTTCTTCGCATTCTGAGCTCATGCGGTAGAGTTTGCTTTTATGAGAGTTTCATCTAACTCGTGCATTGCGCATTTGCAGATCATGCCTCCTAAGCGAATTGTCAACAAAAGAATGCTTTAGCTTCAAACATTGAGATTCTCGCACTAGAGGTGACTCCTCATTAGATTTATTATTTATTTTATTTCTTTGAGGTAGCCGTGAACCTATTATTGGCACCACTTAGATGTTTATAATTAGAGGCTTCATAGACAAATGATGAATTAGAGTTGATATTTCTGTTTCTTAGACTAATTCTATCAAACTACTCTTGAAATGGTGGATTGATTTAGACTGTTGATTTTTAAAACCTCTACTTTGTAAGTTACTAATTGATTACCCACCAAAATGTTCTCTATATGCTTAATGAGTCTCCCATAGTTAATTTAATGAATGATCGAGCCAAGTGATTTATTTGGGGACTAGCAATGATTTTATAGTACTAGTTATGTCTAGAATACCCTCTTAGAAAATGACAAACTTAGTATCATAGTATAGATTTCTAGAATCCTAGGGTGTTTATGAAGCCATGTCTGGTAGATATTTTCTTATGATTGAGTTGTGCACCACTTTTATAATTAAGAAGACAAGACATTGAAAATTATCTGACTTCTTTGCATTTTGTGCTTGTGAGATAGAGCTTAGCTCTATAAGAATTCCCATCTAACTCATACATTACGCATTTTCAGATCATACGACCTAAATGAACTTCTAGCCAAAGGAATACTTCATCTTCAAATATTGAGATGCCCCCACCTAAGGTGCCTTCTTAGACAAAGACAAGAGGCCGGAGGTGACTGTAAGGTCCATTGGGCCTTCTTAGATGCCTATTGTTAAGCCTTCTCCTACTTCAGAAATGGATTTCAGAGGATCCATTTTCATGCTCATTAAGCTTGTGGTTGCCCAAAGTAATAGTCATAGTTCACCAACCCCTAGCTCTAGCTCTCAAGAGCTGATTATTGTAATGAATTTGAGAAGGTCTTCCTTGATCACTTCTTTTCCAAGGAGTTGAGGGAAGTGAAGGTTGAAAAGTTTGTAAATATAAAAGCAGAAAGGGATTAATATAAAAAAGTGTTATTCTAAAGTTCATCCTACTATCCAAATGTCCTCTAGAAATAGTCCTAGATATGAGATCAAAGATAAGGAAGTTTATCTCTAGCTTAGGCAAAAATATGAAGAAAGAGTGTAAGGCGTTATTATTGATTTGAGATATGAATATCTCTAGAATTATGGTATATGCACAGTAAGTCAAGGAGGACAAGGAGAAATATAGGAAGAAACATATAAGTAAGAAAGGTAAATGAACAAGACATAACCCTAGCTAGCACAAGCAAAGGAAGGGGATCCAATCCTTTTTCTAGAAGAGGTCTTCGAGCTATAATCCATCTACAAAAAGTCCACCAATGCCAAATAAAGGGACAACTAGAAAGTTCAGAGTCACCAAAATTTCCAAATGCAAGTTTCTTAATCCCAAGAAAGTGTGGCCCAAGGTTAAGGGGGAAGCCACATTGTGAAAAATATGGTAAGATTTGTTTGAAAGAGTATCTGGAGGGGACTAATGGATGCTACAAGTGTGGTAAGATGGGTTACATACAGAGAAAGTGTCCGTTATGAAGACAGAGTGAGGGAGGTAGCAAGGCCCAGTCTTCTTCAGTAATACTAACCCGAGCTCACCAGAGATATGCTACACCAGGATAGATGATTTATTTGACCAACAGAAAGGTGCCACTTTTTTTTATCTAATATAGATCTCAGTTTTAGGTACCAGTAGTCAAATATGGGAGAATGTGATATTCCAAAGACAATCTTAAGGACTCGTTATGGTCATTTCCAATTCCTAGTAATGTACTTTGGATTGGCTAATGCACCTACAGTATTTATCGATCTCATGAACGGGGCATCTAAGCTGTATTTGGACATGTTTGTGATTGTTAACATAGATGATATACTGATCTACTCCAAAAGTGAGGCAGAGCATGCCAATTACGTTAGATTATTCTTTAGACTTTTAAGAATAGAGAGTTGTATGCCAAATTTTAAAATGTGAATGTTGGATATTGATCTTAAGCATATTTATACGCCTCATAGATAATTTTACCCATGTTTATAGCCTAGTTAGAGAATAAATTTATAGAGTCTAGATTCTTTTTCGTGTGATTTCATTATTTTCCGCTAATCCTTGACTGAAAGCACTTTTGATTGTATTTTTTAGGATTTTAAATAGGCATGGATGTCTGAGTTCGTGATCGAAAAATAAGGGAGAATAGAATCCGAAAAAGAAAGCAAAGAAAAGTCAAAATGCACTACAAAACACTATCTTCACATCGCAGAGGCGTTTGATGGCAATGTAAATTCGAATGATGCAAAAAAAGTGCAAAATACTCCGTGGTGAAGCTAGTCCACATCGGGGACTGGGTTGATGGATGAATTTTTTTTTTAATAGCTAGAATGGAAAAAATACACACAGAGGGAAGCAATCCGCATTTCAAGCTTGGAATTATCATAATAAAAGTCAAAAAATGGGATATTTAGGTTTATAAACTATTTCAGACATTATTTTATTAGCTATGTTTTGTTGGGACAGAGAGAAAGGATGAAGAACATCTCCTTAGGGTTATTCTTTCAACTTTTCTTCTTTAAGTTTATTCCTCGGATGTTTGTTAGAGTAAGTTGATTTTTAAAACAAACTATAAGTGGCTATTCTCATATTCTGGGATTATAGCCATAGACTATGTTCTAGACTTCATTTTTTATGATTTATGAATTAGCTTTCAATTTATTACTGTTCTATTTCTTTAATCTATATTTCATAGTTTGACCAACTGTGGAATATACTTAATGTCTACCTTGAATTCGGAAGATGTTGGGGGAAGGGATAGAACATAGGGTACAAGAAGCTTGTTCATTCTGTGAGGCTAGGATGATTCGTTTGTGGGAGACCTATGACACTTATTCATATACCTTGCTTGATTAACAAAATAGAATAATAGTTTTAATGAATTTTCATTAATTCGCGCCTATAGCCGCGCAATGATTTAGTTAGGTTGTCAATGACAATATGCAATTAGAGGCTAGAAGACTACGATTGCAAATTAAATCTTGTAAATCAGCAATTAGAAGACCATTGATAATCTAAGAAATTGAGGCTGGAAGTTTACTTAATTTGATGAAGTCATAGTGAAAAATTCGACCAGTTTTAGTTAGTTTAACTTTACTAATTTAGTAGGAATTAATCTATATTCTCTTTCTCGCACAATACACATTATTGAGTTAGTCTTTTGAATATAATTGAAAGTTAAGTTAAAGTGCTTGGGTTTGATATCCCGATTCCTTAAGAGCTATTATATTACTTGGTTTGATCACATAAACATGCATGTACTAGGGAAGCAACAAGTTTTCAGCATCACTGCCGAGGACTTTAAGTTTTGCTAATATTTATTTTTCAAAAGTTTTGATTTATTATGTAGTGTTGACAATACTTGATCTTAGTTGTATTTTGTTACAGGGATTCAGTCTAATCCACTAGCAAAATCAAAAACTTATTTTTATCAATGTAGAAGGAGGTCACGACTATTATATCAAATTCCACCTATTGTGTTTGCCCAACAAGATAAACAGGAAGACAATAAGGAGAAAGGTAGAACAAGTGATTGAACCAATTCCTAAATCGATTACAGCTAGGCTAGTTCGAGATATAGCAATTTCACAAGTAACTAAAGATACAAACAACATTCAAAAACCACATGTTGGTGCTGATTTGAGCTCAAGCAAAATGTGGTGCAACATCTACACGCGAATGGTCAGTCCACGATGTTGCCACATTAAAATCCCTAAGTCCATCTTCAGAACTTCTTGGATATCAGCAACACCTACACTTCTCTTGGGGTATCATCAGACTATGTACGATTGACTTTATTTCCCTTCTCCTTACTTGGGAAGCAAAAAGGTGGTTGAAGTTTCAGCCACCAAACTCAATCACTATTTGGGACGACTAGGATAGGAAATTCCTGATATGAATCTTCCTATTTGGGAAGATAATTAAACTTAGGAATGAAATCTTGATTTTTCAGACAAAAGTCAGGAAAGAACTTGTACCAAGCTTGGGACAAATTCAAATTGTTGCTTATTAACTGCTAAAATCACTACCAAGCTAATGAGGTATTAGTCTATACCTTCTTTGGAGAGTTGGAATCAAATACCAAAGTCTTACTTTATTCTGCTATAAGTGGATAGGCATTGGAAAAGACTTACGAAGAGTTCTACGCTTTGCTAAATCGGATCTCACAGGAAAATTCAAAATGGAATGGTGGACAAAGTAGACCAGTGGTACAAACCAATTAGGTATGTTGAAAGTGAATATTATGATAACTTTATGCAGAATATGCTGACTACCCACTTTAACAACCTAGATTTGGGACAGCAACAGGCTCCAGTAAATATGGTCCAACAGCAGCAACCTACTTGAGGTATGTGGCAGTGGTAAGCATATGGCTAATTTTTGTGGTGCTGATCTAGAGTTCATAAATGTTGTGGGTAATGCACCCAAATGAAGAGATCATTAAGGATACATAAATACTTACAACCTAATTGCTCTTGGGGGTGGTAATTAGCAATACCAAGGGCCACCTTAGTATAAATCGCAATGAGATGGGCATCCATATAATCTACAGGGACAATAGCCTACCAAGCCAGCAAGTATGAGCGTAGAAGACATATTGAAATAAATTATGGTAGACTAGGCTAAGCTGGCGATAGACCAGGCTAAGTGGGAAACAAACCATATTAAGCTGGTAACAGATGTCCATCAAAACCAATTTTCCACCCAAAATCTTAAGAAATAGCTTGGGCAACTAGCAAGTGTACAAAATACTAGACCGCAAGGTGGGTTTCCAGGTAATATTGACCCAAATCCCAAGTAGGTTAATGTAGTGCATACAAGGAGTGGCGGGCCAATGACAGAGTTGGTCCTAGAGAAAAAGAGTGGGGATAACTCATTGTGGAGGCCCTTAGTAAGATCTTGTAGAGGAATCAATTCATTTAGAAAGCCACATGAAAAAATAAAGATGACATGAAAGCCAAACGCATGCATCTATTATGCCAACCAATGATGATGTCAAAGGTAATATTCCTTTCCATGGTTGAGTTGATGTGTTCGTTATTGGGCTTAAGTATTGATTATTCGAATGTTTGAGGAATTGAGTCTTGCGTTATCTTTGTGCTTTCAGTTTATCGTAGCCTAATCATCATCCAAGGACGAATAATCCTAGATATTGTAATGCCTAGAAGTACCTAGCTTAAGATCATATCAAAACCTAACATCTCAAGTTATTTTAGCTAAGTCCGAGCCAAAGAATAAAAATGGATTACAAAATAAGTACAAAAATAGTTTGATAGAATTTTTTTCCAAGAGATTCGAAAGATAAGTTTTTGTAACAAAATTGCTTATCCAAAAAAGTATGCAACCAATCTGCATCACGGACTTGCAATCCTGTTCAAAAATAGCCTTTGCAAAATTTTATAAAAGATGAATTGATTTGGCCCTAGTCTCAATTTTAATAAGGAAAATTTTGATTTTTTTGTCTGACTCCTACACTTAACCCATGTCATTTTGAGGTCGTCATTGGCCAATATCAGTTTTTGAACGTTATTTTTCCATTAGTAACACACTTAGACTTTGCAAAAGGTGAATTGAGAGAAAAAAAAAAGTGACTCGGATTCAGGAGGGTCAAGTCATACCTTTGATTTTCTAGTGTTCAATCTTCATCATGGGTATGTAAGACTAATTAAAATATTGGATTAAGTTTGTTCATGTCCTTCATTACTACGCTTGGTAGAGTTGAGGTCAAGTTTGAGTCCTTGAGCCTCCTATGGTTGAATTCTTGAAAATTATCCTAAATCCTAGTAAATTCTTACATATTATTGTATAAATGGATGTATTTATGAGTTGAGTACTTGGTATAATTGCTTATGCCTTTTCCGGATGAACCCTAAGTAAATCTTGCTTATAAAGTACTGATTTTATGTAATGATTAAACTAATAAGCATGAATTTAAATGTCTTGAAGGAGAATAAGATGAATATTAATGTAGTTTGAGTAGTCTTTGAAGGTGTTTTTATTTTATTTTTTAAATTGAATAAGAGCATTTGAGTATGAATTAATGTAAAAAAAAGGACGGGCATACATTGTTCTTAAAAGATGGGAACAGGTCATAAGCATGAGTGGTTAAATAGTTGAGTATGAGGTTGATTGCTGAATTAGTAAGAGTTCAATGAGACTAATTGAATGACTTGATTAAACTGGTTGTTTTGAAATTTTATAAGTATATTGAATCTTGGCAGGAGTATCAAACACTGAATTAGGTGAGAGTAAATAATAACTTAATCTCAATAACTACGTAGCTAGTCTGGAAGAGGATGAAACTATTGAAGTCAAATGCTTTCTCATTATTTGAAAAAGAGGACTTGATTTGATTGTAGATCTAATGAGAGTGATTGTTCCTTACCTTGAAAAAGTATAGGACGGGTGTGACAACAATATCGCTTCGTTGTACATCCTAGCTCATAGGTTATGATTATCGGTCAGAGAGAAACCCCAATTAGGACATGATAGTACTCGAGATGATTGGACTGAGTAGGTTATTGATGAGCTTTTCTAAGCCATAGCTTTACGGTTATTAATGATCTTTTCTAAGTCATAGTTTTACCTTAAAACTTATGTGTATTTCACTTAGTTGAGTTATCATTTTGAGTTGAGTTGACTGAGTTGAGCGTATCTTGAGTTTTGTTGTATTCCAGCTATTTTACGTTCCATGCATGTACTAATGTCATTTGGAATTGCATTTTTTTATGATGTAGATGCATATGCTAGAGACACTACAAGAAAATAGGTCTTTAACAAGGAAAAATTCCATTGCTAAAAGTATAAATTCGATCATTATGTGAACAACGACCAGTAAAAATCCCGTCATCACCGATCGTTAAAAGTTTCACCGTTAAAAATTTAACGATCGGATTAAATTCGATCGTTAAAAAAGCTTTAACGACAATAAAAATTTAGTCGTTATACCTCTTTTCAGAAATCAAATTTTTTCTTTACTAATTGATATTCTTGTTATTAAAAAAAAAAAAAGGCAAGCTCGGTGCACTTTCGAGGAACGGCCCGACTACAAAGATCTATTGCACATAATCATACCTTGAATTTTTGCCAGAGGATTTTACTAAAATTTGAACCCATGACTTTCTGGTCACATGATAACAACTTTACTAGTTGCTTCAAGACTCCCTTCAGTTCTAGTTATGAAAACTTTAATTATAACTACAAATCACATCAACAAAAATGCATATACACACTCACATATACAAATACGTGCACATATGGAAACATACAAATTGATTATATTAATATTGAATTTCATAGTTAACTATAAAGAATGATATTGCGTAACGTTACAAAATATAGACATACAAATTGTATGATATTATATTTTTAACTCTTAGTAAAAGAAAAACTAAAATATCTTTAAACAATTTTTTAAATATGAAATGTATTTTTCTTGTGCTTCAAAAATTTTCTGTTGTTTATACGTTTTTACTCTTTTTCTGAAGATGAGTTCTTTAAACTGTATGATCTGCCAAAAGACAAGTATAAAAATTTATGTAAGGTTATTAATAACACCTAATAACTATTATCTTCTTTTTCTTTTTCGCGAAATCAAAGATTAACTATAATGAAATATAAAATTATTTATATTCTCACAATCAAATAAAAGAAAAGTTGAGCTTTCTAGTTCTAGACATAAAGTTATTTGTTTTGTATTTAGCACCTTAAGTTTTTGACCTTTTTGCACATTGATTCATGGATAAAGTCCTCAACTTCTTTTAGTTTCATGTTTTATATTAATAGTATTCACCTAATATAATTAATTCAATATTATTAAAATATTATGAGATACAAATCAATTATATCATCTTAAATTTTAAATAATAAAAAAATTATGATTTCTTAATTATAGTTGATTATATGTCATGTAAAAGCCTTTTAAATTATCTATTTGTAAAAATTTTACTTTATACTTTGCAAACTCAAATGAATGATTTTTCTTTGTATACACCTGTTAGCTTCACAACGAATAATAAAAAAGAGTTGACATAATATATATATTTTTTATTAGAAGAAGCATTATTGCTGAATACTGATTCTTAAGTCTATTGATCGAGGTAATTTGCAAGTGGAAAAATATTGATCCTCTTGAAAAAATTACTTACTACCAAATTTATACAACTTTTCTACCTTAAATTAATCTCATAAGCTCATAATTATTATTTAATATTATTACTTCTATTTTTAATTTTTTGTTTCATTACAATTATTTGTATTGATCTACTTTGTCTTGCATCTTTGCAAAGGTCAAGTAAAGATGACTAAATTGTCTCTCAAAATAAAATATATGTAGAAACTATATCAAGAAAATATTTAAGTCAAAAAAAATTGTGCCAAAAAGATTGCAACTAAATGCTTTTATAATGTTTTAAAATTTTATATAATTGACTATAATAAGTCTGAAAAATAGAGTTATTAGAAAATAATACATTAATAATTTTTTTTTATTAAACTTTTTTTAATCATGAAATAAGCAAAATTATAAAATTTCGAAGATTTTTATCAGAATGATGGAATGATTAATAAAACATCACTTGTTATAATTATATAACATGATTTGGTCTAATCTCTTTGCATTCATACTAATTAAAAAATATTTTTACACTAACTAATATGTTTTAAAAATGGGATGTCATGTTCTTGATGATCAAATTTGTCCCCTTGTTAATGTTGAATTAAAATTTAACTTTAACAATCGAAAAAAATTGATCACTATAAATGTATTTATAATAATCGGAAAAAAAATCTGGTCACTATAAGTATATTTATAACGACTAGAAAAAAATTTGATCGCTATGAGTATATTTATAACGACCGAAAAAAATTTGATTGTTATAAGTGTATTTACAACAACTAGATTTAATTCCTTTCATTAAGAAATTGTTGTTAAAAGTCGTTTTTCTTGTAGTGAGATCATAAGCAGGCGCTCCATTGAAGATTTGTTTTACCCCAAACACTGTGGTGAGACCTTATTACACTTGAGGATCTGTTTATATTTCTTCTTGGAGTTTTGGTATTTATTTTATTTTTTTGAGATAACCGTGAACTTGTCATTGGCATCATCTAGGTGTTTAGAATTAGAGGCTTCATAGACAAATGATAGATTAGAGTTGATGTTTCTATTTCTTAAGACTTGTTCTATCAAACTAATCTTAAAATAGTGAATTGATTTAGATTGTTGGTTTTTAAAATTGTTAATTTGTTAGTCACTGACTGATTATCCATCAAAATGTTCTCTATATGCTTGATTGATTCGTTCATTGTTGATTGAATGAGTGATCAAGTCAAGTGCTCTGCTTAGAGACCAATCATATTTTTCGAGTGCCGGTTACTTCTAGGATATCCTCCTGAGACATAACAACTTCGATACTATTTTGTCACAACACAATTTACCTAAGTGGTAATTAAGCATGCCCTACTATATTTCTTTATTTTTTTAGGTGAAATGTCTTGTTTGATATGTTATATACGTTTAATATGACTTGTTGACACCCAATTTTGTTTGGCATATAGCCCATTTTAGAGTGTCAATTCATTAAAATAGATACTTTACTTATATTCAATTTAATTCAAATTTTTGTGTATTTCTAACATTTTCTTCTTATTATTTTTGTTTTTTTGATGTCATGTATTTTTCTTTCACATGTTAATTTATCCGATTTAATTTATTGTGTATTTTATATTCCTCGGCCCCACCTATTCCCTTCTTCTACAACACTACATCCATACCCACTTACTCTCTCTTCTCTCCTAAACCAACCCTAGCCGCCACCCATCTTTCTCTCCCTCTACTAGATCACTCCTCTCCCTTTTTTCCCTTCATTTCCATCACCCCATTTCTACCCTAACACAACCCCAAAAATCTGCAAGAAACAACCCCTCAAATCAGTCCCAAAGAACGGCCAAATCCAGCCTCAAACCCACCAAAATGACCCCAAAACAGCCCCCAACATCACTCATTTCTAGCCCAAAATCTCCACGAAACAACCTGAAAAATCAGCAAACGAAATGCCCCACAAAACGAGACCCAAACCACCTTTAACTCGCCGAAAAACCTCCAAAATGCCCTCCCAAATCAGCTATCAAAAGCAGCCTAAGTTTTTTTTTTTTTTTAATCTCTTGTTTTTATTTGTTTTTCTCTAGTGTTGAATGTTTGTTATGTTATGTTTACCATTTATTATATTCATTGATTACTAATTATTTTATTATTATAAGTGTCTTTTAATTAATTTTTAAAATACTATTGTT
>JAOTQJ010028161.1:0-16217 GCA_025642045.1 Solanum sejunctum | reverse complement strand
TTTCATAAACGAATAACTTCTTGATTTCAAAAATGAACATTTTTTCATATTACTAAGTTTTTAGAACTAGTTTTATGTATGTGATTCTCATGACTCTATTCGTGCCATTTTGGTTTCGCTCACCGGTTCCCGGGCCGGTTGATATCATGCGTATGTATAAATATATGTATATATATATATATATATATATTTCAAAGTAGGTTGGATATGGCAGGCTGGTTTGCCCATGGTTCGACTTAGCTTAGTTTGGAGACATAAGGAGCTAGGCTTGGGATATGTTAGCATCATGACATGTGGGTGCGGGGCCCCTTCGCCCCGGCCCACGTGAGTGCTTGCCCCCTTTGCCTCGGCTCACTTATATAACGGGCTTGATGACCTTTACACATTATGATACGTGAGTTCTTGGCCTCTTCGCCTTGGCTCACCTACCCTATGACGTGAGTGCGTGGCACCGTCGCCTCGGCTCACCTATACTACAGTTGGTAGTTGTGTAGGAGATTTTAGTGATTTGAAACTTCTGGTGTTATGCTGTGGTATGACGCGAGTTTGGAGGTAGCCATCATTCCCGTCGGATATGCATTATTTTGATATTTTAAATAAAGAATCATTTTGATGTTTGCATACAAGTTTGACTCATATATTTTATTCGAATTATTACACTAACTTATATTTTGTACTTTTCGCTTTACATATTCGGTACGTATTTCGTATTGACCCCCTTTCTTTGAGAGGGGGCTGCATTTATGCTCACAGGTACCGACGTATAGGTTAGAGACCCTTCTTCTTAGGATCTCTGTCTACCGTCAAAGTACTCCCTTGCCTCAGGAGCAGACTTTTGGTATATACATGTACCCTTATTTTCAATATTTTACATTTATGTACATTCGAGGGTATGACGGGGCCCTGTCCCATCCTATGATTTAGTTCATATATTTAGAGGTCTGTGGATATATGTGGGTATGGAATATTACCTGTGATATGGTTACGTATGTATGGTACTTTTGTTGGGCGGTTCTACTACAGCGGTGACCTTGTCGGCCACATATATATATATATATATGCATACCTATTTGTTGTATGCTAGGTTGCTGTATGCAGGTTCGGTTAGTCAGTAAAATAGAGAAAACTCTATCGAAATTTTGGTAGATTCATTAGCTATTATAGTTGGAAATCTGACTTAGTGTTTGTCTGGGTATCTAATGGGAACTAATCACGGTCCCTCGGTTGGGTCGTGATAGATGTGGTATCAGATGGAAATTTTGATACATTCTCTTCTGTTGGGTAACTTTTTCTATTCGAAATCACTAAGAAAAAAATGAAAATAAATTAAGAGATTATGCAAGAGCTTGCCAAAATTGGTACAGGATGGAGGTGATTATGAAGCAGAATTAGGAACGAGTCAATATTGTTTTTCTTCAGCCTCCAAGAGCACCCATGTATGATGATCCCTACTATTAGGAGGACACTTGCTTTATTGCTAATCAAATGGGGGGTGAAGGGGAGGTTTTGGACCAATGCCCAAGGGTCCAATCTGGACTTTTGGCACTAAGGTCAAGGGAACCAAGGTCCAAACTTTAATCAATATGGAGCTTTCCAAGACAACTTTAGAGGGTACTATGCCAGGAATTGGGGCCAAGATAGAGATACAGATTAGGCCCACAAAGATAGTTATAAAAATGGTCCTTATGTTCCACCACGCAACTACGATACAAGTGTTAGAGTTCCAGAGTTGAGGAGAGGTTTGACCACCTGTTAAAGAAAGCTAAGAGACTGGATAAGACTTTGAGGACAATGAAATCTGAAATCTCTAGTATAAGTTAGAAAATTGAGTCTCATTCTATTGCTATCGAATAGCTTGAACAAAAGTTTGGTCAAGTGTCAACGTAACTTAATCAGCATCAGGGAGGTACACTGCCTAGAGACATAGTTCAGAATCTAAATAATGAAGAGTAGTACATGGCGGTTATTACTTGTAGTGGACAAAGTTCCATTGATCCTCCCATGCTGATAGATGAGATATATGTTTGAGAGGAGACAATTGAGGTCAAGGATGCGAATACTGGAGATAATCATGGCAAAGATGGGATGGGTGATGCTGTAAATATGCCACAGAAGTTGAAGCCAATTTTTAGGCCTCTAATATGATGCCAAAATACAGCACTTTTGATGCTTAAAACTTGGGATTTGTGTGTTCTTAATTCGATGTTGTGGGTTTTATGTGTTTTTATGTTCATATTTGCAGGATAACAAGTTGACCATGATTTTGGGAAAAATTGCAAAAGTTGCTGGGTTTTCCTATTATACAAGACCCTCTATGGGGCGTGGATCATTCTAGGGGATGTAGGGAGGTCTGGTGAAGATGTCCAGTGAAGGGAAATTTTCTAAAGTTTATTGAGCGAATATGCAAACAAGTCGTAGAGGATTTTAAGAGTCATGGAATAGGATTTGTGCCCTGAGGATCAAAAAGTTGGACTTTCACGCATGTTATCAAAAGAAACCCACTTTATATGTCATATATCACTCTACGAGTCGTAGAGGACTGTCATACATTTGAAGTCCAAAATTTTAGCAGTTGAGTACGAGATCTCGATTACGGGTCGTAGAAGTCAATTCGGGTCGTAAAGTACCTTTCGTATGGCATGCTGACCAGTTCTCCTATTTTGTCTAGGATTTAAATTTTAATTATTATAGATAGATTTTTAGGTTACTTTTCATGATTTTTCTCCTAGTACTTAGACAACTCAATATTTTGAGAGAGAAAATTGTAAGATCATATTAGAGTCTTTCAGAACACACGTGGTTTAATTCAATCTTTAAGCTTGTGATTTCATTAAAGCTGGATTTCTTGTGCATAATTCTATTGTGTAAGTGTTCAATTATGTCTTCCCAATTTATAGTTCCTGCATCTACACATAGCATGGGTAGCTAAATCTACAACTAGTGTTGTGAGAACCATGAAGAACTAACAAAGCTAAAACCGGATAACTCATAATTCTTGAATGGTGTACATGTGTGTATTAATTAATTCTCTTTATTTTGCATGTTTTCTTGTGGTGGCCAATATTAAAACCCATATAGAGTTACTAACTAGACCAAGGTTCTAATGAATAGGAAAAAAGATTAATAAACAAGATTCGATTGATGTGTTCTCGTCTAATCAATCAAATTGGGCCAAGGGGAGATTGTACTAGGACTAACAGGTAATGGTTAGCAATCCACACTATGGGTATCGACCAAGTCGCATGGTGAAATTCACCGCTTACCTTTGACCATACGGCTTGGTGAATATAAATTATTGTCCTACATGCTATATACTAGAAAAGAATTAGGTTATCAGGTGATACTGAGTCGGGGAATCATGGGAAACACAATACCATATTTTCTCTCCCTTATTGACTTCTCTCTTGTGATAGTTTTATTTTCTCATTGATTATTGCAAACCTATCCCCCTTTGGGGAAATAACTTGGTTATTTATTCGAATTGCATATTGGTGAGTCCTGTTGAGCCTATGCATTCCTTATGTGTTCGATCCTAACCTTGGTTAGGTTATATATCTTGACAACATCTACTTTATCCTTTAAAAAGGAGGTGTAACTTGCGTGACATCAAGATTTTGGCATCGTTGCTAGGGAATACCACCAGACTTAGTGAATTCATTAGTAATTCGAGTGTTAATCCTTACTTCTCTTATTTTACTTTTGTTTGTTATTTTGTTCTTTTTCAGGGTGTAAGTATAGTGTATTCCCAACACTCAGAGTCAAGGCAATCCTTCAACTCTATTTGATCCAGAGATCCACAAAACATTAAGAAGAATTTCCCAAGACAACGCCAATAATACGGCTAATGCAGCTATGAATAGGAATAATAACGAGTATGCTGAGAATGAGAACGAACCTCCTTCGAAGGACATTGCTCCATCGCCTCAAGATTTCAATGCAAATGCTTACTAGTAGAGTCAGTACACGTTGAGTACTTTGGCTATGGAGATGATTGGAGTTATTGTGTTGCCACCACTACCGGCAGACACAAAGATCACAGTCTCAAATGGGTTACTTCAGATGTTGCAAAATCATAGGCCATTTGCGAGCTTACCATTGGAGGATCCTCATAGCCACCTACACGATATGGCATTCACCTATAAGAGTCTGATAGGAACACAGAATTTGTATATGGATGTTATGGGACTTTTGTCTTCCTATTGTAGCTTTTGGCCAATGCTGCATTATGGCTATCTGAGCTCATGCAGAGTTCAGTCACTAGTGGGGTAGACTTGTAGAAGGCTTTCTTGGAGAGGTACTTCCCTAGATTGAAGAAGCTCAAGTTTAAGGACCATATCAACAACTTTGAGCAACTTTATAGTGATTTGATAAATACTACTTGGGAGTGGTTCACAAAATTTTTGAGGAGCGTCCCTAACCACAAAATAGTTGATGACCTCCTGGTAGAGATCTTCTACCGTGCCCTTGATCAGAATAGTTAGGCCTGTGATGACACTATCATGGGGGGCATATTTTTTGATCAACCATTTGCATGGATTGCAGAGCGAATGGAAAGAGTGGTCACGACAAATCGTGCATGGCGGTAGTGAGACAGAGCATCCACTAAGAGTTCATGTGCCGTCAGTGAGGGTACAGAGCAAGCCAAAATTTTATGAAGGGATCATACAGTAACTTGCTTAGATTAACACAGGCATGCAGGTGATGATGAAATAGAGCGAAGATAAACGACCCCCAAAAAGTGCCTGAAAATGTGCCTTGGAAGTGCCCGAAATCATACTTTCCATATATCTCTAAATCCGTGCGCGATACCGAAAATTTGACTTCATATTCTTGAAAGGAGGTCATTTTGAGTGGAAAATGGGTCTAATCCCTATTTAAGAGCAAATGATTAGCAATTTTGATTTTCCAAGCGACGATTTCCATAGAGCTTTTTGCGCCCCTGACGCGCCAAAGGCATATAGATGAAGAAATTCAATTCTTGCATCCTATCCACACCCCGGACATGTACATTTTCTATGCAGTTATTTTGCTTGCGGTCCAAGACTTTTAAGTATTGGGCCTAAGTGCTACCAAATGTAAAAATACATATACTTAGCCATTTTTCACCTTCATATCATTCTAAACATTCCTCAATACACATTCAAAGACTTAACCAAATATTTTACTCCCAAACTCAAGACAAAATCCTTTCCAGATCTTAAAGATTGCAATCAATCTTCAAGTCTCCATCTAGAATCTTCAATGATTTCATCTCCAAAGCTAAGGTATATAGGTTTACTTCATGTGATCCTTTCATCCATGATGCCCAAGCTTCCTTTTCCTCAAAATTGCATGATTTAAAGTTGATTTACTTATAGGTCTTGTCTATTATGAAAATCATTGCACACTATGTTGGAGTTTATAAATTTGTGACTGTTTTACCATGTTTTAGGCTATAAATCTAAGATCTATTGTGAGATTTGATGAGTGATATTGATGTATATTACTTGAGGGTGTTAACAAGTATCTATTGAAGGTTTTAAATTGAATTTTCTAGTAGGATTTTACTCTTGAATTGCATGATTTTACATTAGCACTATACACCCTCTAAGTGTTTGATAAAATGTCCCATTATGGTTTCTTGAGAAATTGAAGGTCCAATGCATGTCTTATGAGTTGAATGACTATATTATAATTAAACGATAATGATATGATGATGAAATGAATGTACATATATGGTATTCTCTATATAGTGTTGGAATGTGCCATGGCTTACTTGAGGGTTGGGAGTCGGGTAACCTTGTTGGGGGTTTGTACCCATCAATCTATTGGGGGGTTTGTACTCTGGCACCAAGGGTGGTAGGGTGTGACTATCCATTAACCTTTTGGGGAGTTGGTAGCCATCAACCTATCGGGCGACTTGTACTCCGGCACAATGGGTGGTAGGGTACGACAATCCACTAACCTATCGGGGGTTTTGTATTCCGGCCAATGGGTAATAGGGTACAATAATCCACCAACCTATCAGAGGGTTTGTACTTTGGCACTAAGGGTGGTAGGGTAAGATGATCCACCAATAGTTTAATGATCTCTTCTTACACATATGTTATATTCTACGTTAGCATGTTTTACTTAAGCATTAATCATACATGCCATATTGTTACTATTTTATCTGTTGCTTATCTCTATGCATTTTGATTATAATGCCTATCTATTGTTGCATTGTATTTTACATACTTAGTATATTTAAATGTACTAACCCATACTCTATGCCTATATGATATCACCATGTAGGAACTGGAGTCCCACTTGAGCATCCTCTTCCACGTGGCTAGTACGACTTCGCTCAAGCTTGTTTGTGAGTCCTCCATTCCGAGGACATTACTTATGATATCTCCTTATGTATTAAGACTTTGTCTCTTGACTTTTTTATTGACTATGAGGGTGATCCTAGTTGCTTTGTCTTGGCCCACACTTTTATCTTATCGTAGAGGTGTTATTGGACATGTTATGTATCTATATTATGAGTTTTGACTCCTTTGACTCTTGATGTTGATGTTATGAAGTTGTTCCTTAGCTTTGTCTATTCCAGTTTACTACTACTTGTTATATTGTATTGCTTTTGCGACCAAAAAAGTGTAATAATATTCTAAGAGGCTTGCTTGGGGTCCCTTCAGGTTCCCCATGTGCCATGTCACAACTAGGACCTACGCTGCACCTATGTACAAGGAGCCATATTATGATAAGGACACATGTTTGGTTACTTCTCAAATGGGGGAGTTCCGGAGTAACACCCAAGAGGGAATTAGGACTATTGGCGCTAAGGTCAAGGAAATCAATGTCAGAACTTTGGTAGAAATAGAGCTTACAGGATAATCATAGAGGTTACTATGATAGGAACAGGGGTCTAGATGCAGATTGGGTCACAGAGAAGGCTTCAGAAATGGTCTTTATGTGCCACCGCACAACTACGATGAAGGTACAAGCAGTTCTAGAATTGAGGAGATACTTTATTGCCTGTTGAAAACTGCTAAGACATAGCATTAGACTCTAAGGGTAATGAAATCAGAGATTTCAAGTATTAATCAAAAAATAGAGTCTCACTCTTTCGCTATCAAATATTTAGCAACTATTTGGTGAAGTGTCGACTCAGCTTAATTAGCGTCAGAGTTGTACACTACTTAACAGCATAATATAAAATCCTAAAATTAAAGGGTAGCGTACGGTTGTTACTACTCGGGGTGGCAAGACCACCACTAATCCTCCTATGTTGGTTGATTAGAAGATGTTCGAGAGGAGACGATTGTGGCCAAAGATACAGATGAAAGAGATGATCATGGCAAAGATAGTGTAAGTGAAGTTGCTGAAGCGTCACAGACATTGAAGCCTATTTCTAGACGTCCTTCTCCCTTCCCTCAAAGAATCAAAAAGAGGGAGGAGGAAGGCAAGTTCAAGAACTTTCTCTCTATGTTGAAGCAACTCTCCATCAACATCCCTCTCATTGAGCCATTGGAGAAAATGCCAAGTTATGCTAAGTACATAAAGGACTTGGTTACCAAAAGGCATACTGTGAGTCAAGAGCTCTCCCAAGAGCCTCAATATTGTAGTGCTATTGCTACGAGGTCCATGGTTCAGAAGAGAGAAGATATGGGTGCTTTCACCATACCTTGCACCATTGAAGATGTGGAGTTCGCAAGGTCGCCAAGTAATCTAGTTGACAGCATTAATCTGATACCACAAGTGGTGTACAAGAATCTTGGATTGGGAGCTCCTACTCCAACTAGCATGGGATTATTGATGGTGTATTACACAGTGAAGAAGCCTGTGGGAATATTATATGATGTGATAGTCAAATTGAATAAGTTTGTATTCCCTATAGACTTTGTAATCCATGATTGTGAGGTCACTTTTGAAGTCTCTATCATATTGGGAAGGCCCTTCTAAGCCACTAGATACACCTTAGTGGGTATAGAGAAGGGTCAACTCAAGTTCAGATTCAAGAAAGATGAGGTTGTGTTCAACGTTAGCCAACAAGCAAGAATATAAAGCGATGTGAGAGTGGTTTCAGTTGTTGGGGTTATTGATGATGTTGAACCAGAGGTACCACTTGAAGTAAGATTAGGTGTTGATACCTTAGAGGCAGTACTGATGAACTTTGACAGTGATGGTATCCCAGACTAGGAGGAGACAGTAAATCCTCCAAGGGTGTCATATGGTTCTAGGCACCAAACTAAGCTAGAGCTATATTTACTCAATCGAGAGTCACTACCCACAAAGTCCTCCACAGAAAATGCACTGGTGTTAGAATTGAAAGCCCTTCTAGCACATTTGAGGTATGTATTTTTGGAAGCCAACAACACTTCGCTAGTCATACTTGCCGTAGAATTGAATGAGGAGCAAGTGAGTGACCTAGTAATGGCACTTAAACAATTCAAAAAGACTATCAGATGGATGATTGCAGATATCATTGGCATCCCTCCCAGGTATGTACACACAAAAGCCAGTTAGTCAAGGAATACAAGCCAAGCATTGACAACCAAATATGCCTCAAACCATCCTATGCAAGAAGTTGTGCGTAAAGAGATTATCAAATGGTTGGATGCAGGAGTAATCTATCTAATCACCGATAGTGAATGGGTGAGTTCGGTGCAGTGCATTCCAATGAAATGAGGTATCACAGTGGTACCAAATGCCAAAAATGAGTTGATCTCGATATAGCCTGTTACAAGATGGAAGGTATGTATTGATTATAGGAAATTGAATGCGTCAACAAAAAAGATCACCTCCCTTTGCCATTTATGGATCATATATTAGATTGACTAGCTGGGAAAGGTTGGTACTATTTTCTTAATGGGTATTCATACTACAATCGTATCACCATTGCTCTAGAGGATCAAGAGAAGATGACATTTACATTCCCCTATGGCAGCTTCGCATCAAGGGGATGTCATTCAGGTTGTGCAATGCCCCAATAACATTCCAAGGATGCATGATGTCCATCTTCTCCGACATGGTGAAACTTGAGTATAAAGCAATGAGCGCACTAAAGAAGTTGAATCTGGATTGGAATGATGCAGCAAATTCTAGGCTGAGCCAACTCAATAAGCTTGATGAGTTTTGATTGAAGGCATATGAGAGCTCAGCCTTGTACAAACAAAGAATGAAGCTGTAGAATGATCATCGCATAGAGAACCGACAATTTGCACCAAGAAAGTTCATGCTGCTCAACAATTTAAGACTAAAATATTCCTTGAGAAACTCAAATCGAGATAGTTGGAACATTTTCAAGTAACACGCACCAACGATCATGGGGCCATTGAGTTGGAGAGAACAAATGGAGGAACTTTCAAAGTAAATGGCAAAAGAGTCAAGCCATACCTTGGAAATATGGAACAGATAAAGATGGTCGAGAAATAGGAGCTTGAGGAAGTCTACATACTCAAGCCATCTATATGGTACCACGACAATAAATCAGGTGCTTTTGGGGAGGCAATCAAAGGTGGAGACTGGCGCTTAGGCACCCAATTATGCTTTTTGACCTTCTTTGTTATTTTGTTTTGATTTTATGTATTGGGGACAATGCACATATTTTTCGATGGGGTGTATCTAGTTATGGGACTCAGTGAAGTCTAAGTAGTTTAGATCCATAACTACCTAATTTTTAATCTTGAAGTTTTCTTGCTCATGTTCTTTTTCCCCGTGGATATTTACTTTCTATTGAAATAGCATGTTTAGGATGTTTAGATAATATTTGTAGCATATAGTACCAATACTTGTGGTATATAGAATATTTTTGTGTTTTGCTTGAAAAATGATACCCACCAAAATAATTTGATTAGTAGTTAGACATGAACTATGCATGTTTAGATATGTGATAATGTCTGTTCTGATAAGTGAGAGTATATTGAGATAAAAAACACAATTTGAGAGCCTTTTGTTGATGATGTATACAGTGTCATGTGAGTGTGAGCTTGATTTGCTAAATTCATATGTTTTGCTCTAATTCAATAACTTGCCCTGTTACTCTAAGTTAGATTGTATATTAATTAGATTAGGAAAGGATCTTAGGTCATTGCTTAAATATCCCACATAGCCTAAAATGATCAACCAAAGCGATGATATAATCCCTTGTTCCTAATGTTTGAGCCTAACATGTACCTATTCTTTGAAGGCAAAAAGCTTAAGTTGAGGGTAGCTACCAAAAGTGGCCCTGGTTCTAAGGACGGATATTATGCACCTCAGCACATGCTAAAACCCTAAGTTGAGGGTGGCTAGTATAAGGGAAAAATAAAAAAAGGGGGTGAGTTAGTGATACAGAGAAAAAGAGAAAATCATGTACTGGGTGCAAGAAAAATAAGTGATGCCTTATTTATAAGCTAAAAAGCAAAAAGAATTATAGAAACAAGGCAAAAAGCTGAAAAATGAAAGAAAGCACTCAAAAAGGCTTAAAATAGGAAAAAAGGAAGAATGAAAAAATAACAGAGTTGGTAGGGCGAACGGTGTAGAAAAACACAATGTCAAGGATGGCCTTTAGTCACTATTTTCCCAAAATATTGTACCAAAGCCCCCTGATCCTATGTTACAAACCTAGAAAGTCCTAAAGTGATCCTAGTCCAGTTGGTTGAGGTCTGAGTCATGAGTATAGAGGCAAGCCTATGCTATTAGACATTATGCATGAATATATACTATGAGAGTGAGTGATTGTTCACAGTCCCAAGGATAAACATGAAAACATCATTAAGGGTCAAATATGGGAATTCTTTTTGTGAGGGAACTTGTATCACATTGTTATCACTCGACATGTTAACACAGTGATTGTGGGCTACTGATAATCCTTGCTTATCATAGTTTGCATTGGTTTGCTAAATAGCTATCTGATCCTGTCTTGAAAAGTTTGTGCGGGTATTCGATTCTAAGATATATGTGATATATGTCATTGAGTTGAGGTCTGTGTGTTACTCTATTGTCTATATAGATTGAGTCTATCACTTAAGGGCAAGCAACAATTTTAAGTTGAGGGTGTTAATGTGCTGCCAAAATACAACATTTTTTATGCTTAAAACTTAAAATTTTGTGTGTTCTCAATGCAATATTAGTGGGTTTTATGTGTTTTTAAGTTCATATTTGTAGGGTTACAAGTTAGCCATGATTTTGGGGGAAATTGCAGAAGTTACTGATTTTTGCTGTTATACAAGACCCTCTATAAGTCGTTGATCATTCTATGGGTCGTAGGGAGGTTTGGTGAAGATTTCTAATGAAGGGCTATTTTCTGAAGTTTATTCTATGAACATGCAGACAAGTCGTTGAGGAGTTTATGAGTCGTAGAAGAGGATTTATGCCTTGAGGATCAAAGAATTGGGCTTGCAGGAATCTCATTAGAGAAACCCCCTTTATGGGTCATAAATCACTTTACAAGTCATAGAAGGGTGTCATAGAGTTGAATTTCAAAATTTTAGCAACAGAGTATAAGACCCCGAATACGGGCCATAGAAGTCAATGCGGGTCATAAAGTACCTTTCATATGGCATACCTGCCAGTTCTCCTATATTGCTTAGGACTTGAATATTAATTACTATAAATAAATTTTTTAGACTATTTTTCATGTGTTTTCACCTAGTACTCAGAGAACTCAATATTTTGAGAGAGAAAATTGTAAAATCATATTAGAGAGTCTTTGAGAACACTTGTGGTTTAGTTCAATCTTTAAGCTTGTGATTTTCATTGAAGCTGGATTGCTTATTCTTAATTATATGGTGTAAGTGTTCAATGTTGTCTTCTCAATTCATAATTCTTTCATATTCACATAACATGAGTAGCTAAATTCATAACAAGAGTAGTGAGAACTATGAAGAACTAACAAGGTAAAATAGGATAATTCATAATTCTTGAAAAGTGTTCATGCATGTATTATTTAATTCTCTTTGTTTTGCATGTTTTATAGTGGTGGCCAACAGTAGAACCCACATAGTATTACTGACTGGACCAAGGTAGCAATGAATAGGAAAAGAGATTAATTAATAGGATTCGATTGATGTGTTCTAATCTAATCAACCAAATTGCGCCAAGGCGAGGTTGTACAGGGACTAACAGGTACTGGTTGCTTACTATAGTGATGGGCCAAGTCATATAGTGAAATTCACCTCTCACCTTTGACCAAAGGGCTTTGTGAATATAAATTACTGTCTTATATGTTATACACTTAAAAAGAATTAGGTTATCTAGTGATACTGAGTTGGGGAATCATGGGGAACACAATACCCTAGTTTCTCTCCATTATTGACTTCTCTCTTGTGATAGTTAGTTTCATTTTTCATTGATTATTGCAAATCCCCCAACCCCTAGCAGAATTAAGTTGGTTAATTATTCAGATTGCATATTGGTGTAATTTCTTGACTCTAGATATTCCCTGTGGCTTCAACCTTAACCTTTGTTAGGTTATACATCTCCACAACGACCAATTTATCCTCTAAAAAAGATGTATAACTTGGGTGGCATCAGCCTCGTCCTCCCTTCCATTAGGGAGTCAAAACGAAAGAGTAAGAGGGAAAGTTCAAGCACTTTCTGTCTCTGCTAAAAGAACTCTCCATCAACATTCCTCTCATTGAGGCATTGGAGAAGTGCAAAGTTCACAAAGGACCTGGTCACAAATAAGCGTACTGTGAGTCTGGAGCTCTTCGAAGAGCTCCAACATTGTAGTGCAAAAGCTATATGGTCCTTGGTACAAAAGTGAGATCCCGATACTTTTACCATACCCGCACAATTGGGGATGTGGATCTCACAAGTGCATTGTGTGATCTTGGTGTCAACATAAATCTTATGCTCCTTGTAGTCTTGTAGAAGCTAGGACTGGGAGCCTATACTCTGATAAGCACGATGTTATTGATGGTTGATCACATAGTGAAAAAGCCTATAGGGATACTTTACAATGTTTTTCTTAAGGTTGAGAAATTCATATTCCCGTCTAAATTTTTGATCCTAGATCGCAAAGTCGACTTTGATATCCCTATAATCTTGGGAAGACTATTTTTTGCCACTGGTCAAGCACTAGTGGATATGAAAGCAGGTCAACTCAGGTTTAGATTGAATGACAAAGAAGTTGTTTCAATATCTAGCAGTCAATGAAGAGGCCAGTTGATTTGAAGAACGAGGTTTGGGCACTTGGTGAAGTTTGAGTAACCAAGTTGTCCAAGTCATGCCACGACAATAAATGAGGTGCTATTTGGGAGGAAACCCAAGGTTTTTGATGTAATATTTGTAGTTGTAGCTTCTTTTTTAGTTTTTAGACATATAGGTAGTTTATTTTCTCTCATTTTGGTTGTACGCTTGGACGTTGGACTTGTTGCATATAGGGTAATATGTGTTTTATGAAGAATGTGCTCCATTGCTAAGTCAGCCATCCTTGGCTGAAAAAGCATCAAGAAGTACCCTTACTACTGGTTCTACAGGATGCATATCAACCTATGACCCAAAAACCATCTCATAGATACTTCTAGTGAGCAAATTATTATGCACTCCAGTCCACCAGCCAACTTTGGGAATCATAGAAAAAACTACAAGCTGTGAATAAAGCTCGTGGATCCCAGGTAAGTTTACTAATCGTTTTGACTAAGTGTTGGGGTTTCTATGACCAACTCTATGGGTCGTATTTTCACCTTCAACTCATTGACTGGTCTATGAAATCCAGTCCTCAAAACAAGGATTTGGTCCTTATATGAAATCATTGTTTATGAGTTGTAAAACACTCTACGACCCGTAATTGGGATTTCGTAGAGTCTGGGCCTATTAGTTTTGACCAACCCAGTCAACCTATAAATAATGGGGTCAAAATACTTTGACCCTATTTATTCCCTAAATTATGAAATAGACCCGACCAACCCCTACCCAAACTTTTTTCAAGCACCGACGACAACACCTACCATTTCCTGCAAGCCTAGGGTTTTTTCGTCTCACTACCTCCTTCAACTCCTACAATTTAGTCACTCAAATTGGTAAGTTTTGGGTCTTTAAAAGACTCTTTCTTTACCAATTATTGTGGGATTAAGCTTTAATTTAAATTGTCAGGTATGTTAACTGAGTCATAAAACATATGTGTGCAAGTGATAGATTTGAAAATTGAAATGTATGGTTGCCTACGTATGAACATGTGCGGGGGCCCGAATTTGATGTAGTTGCCTTGTTTTATGCTTTGAATGATGCATTTGACAACTATGTAATCACTCACCATTTGAAATTGTCATGCCCCAAAGTCCCGTAGGGCGGATAGGCACCCGTTGCCGATAAGGCCCAGGAGAACCAACCTTTAACTATATGCGATAACAAGCCAAAAGGAAATGCGTATGACTAGGCAGTGAGGGCCATGTTGTCTAAAGTGCGAGACATGACTTCACTGTGCTTTACATAGTCTACAAAGCCTCTAAATAAAGAAAAACATATAACAAGGGTCGGGACAGGCCCCGCCTCAACAAACTGTGCAATAAAAACATGTGAGCTCTAGATATGTACAAAGCTCCAAAGCAACCTGGAGCTTGATAATAGCAGCTGAATATCCTTTACTCCTACTGGGGAGATCTATTAGCACCTGTACTTACAGCATGAAATGCAGGTCCCCCATAAAGGATGTTAGTATAGGATAATGTACTGAGTATATAAGGCAGGAGATACTATATATAAAGTAACAACTCAAATGAAACCATGCATCTGTGGAAGATTAGGGACCACCCTTAGTTATGCTGTGGAATCATGTACTTTATGTTCTTTATATCACTTTACCTTTACAGTAAAATTTGTACTATAAAATCTATGCACAACTATAATCAT
The DNA here is from genome assembly GCA_025642045.1 of Solanum sejunctum. Lineage (NCBI taxonomy): Eukaryota > Viridiplantae > Streptophyta > Magnoliopsida > Solanales > Solanaceae > Solanum > Solanum sejunctum. Next base: position 1,421 of record JAOTQJ010028161.1, on the reverse strand, counting down.
ATGACCAACTAATTAGTGGTAACTGTATTGGGATTGTCCCTATGCCTGGTTCTCTATGTACCCCCTCGGGCTACCACCCATAATACTGTATCGGGATCATCCCTATGCCAGGTTCATAATGAACCCCCTCGGGCTACCACCCATCAAAACTGTACCGGGATGGTCCCTATGCCAGGTTTGTAATGAACCCCCTCGAGCTACAACCCATCAAAATTGTATACTGTATGTTTTAATTACCTTTGAGATAATTCTTTTAGTGGCCATAATATTGGAGATGTAAGATTATATATGTAACATGTGACATGTGAATAATCACACAGGACAACATGACTGTTAAAAGAGTATGTTACGTACATAATAAAATGCATATGAATCGGAATAATTTGTGAACTTTATTTTGTAGTAGGAACTCATGTAACTTGGTGTCAAAGTATCTAAGCAGGTTTGAAGGTACTATATATGGAATCATAGGAACATGTACATAAGTGGAGACATGGTTAGTAATAGTGTCGGAGTTGGTGAATGCCTTTATATACCAAGGAGAGATCTATATTTCATGCCAAGTGATACGAAATCAAACAACCCTACATACCTCATTGTATGACCTCGTTACTACCTCAAGATAACTTTCCCTTCCTCCAAATGCTTATATAAAACATAGTAGAAGATAAAACTAGATTTAGAAGCCAATGAATGCATCTTGACATCTCAATCACATAAGAAAATGATACACGGGCAGCAAGCGGGTGTTTATAAACCCGAGCATATTCCTTTAACCTTTATGCTCCTAATCTTATTTTTTAACACATATTAGCATGTACACATCATGTACAGACTATTTTATGTTCATAACATCCGTACAACAGCCCACAAAGCACAACACATCACAATTCCACACAATCTAAAAATGGACAGCATAACGTTACCTTCCTTCGCTACATTTTGACGTTGACAACTCCAAACGTATTCCAACTTTAACCAAACTGTTCCAGAAACAACTATACATACAGCCAACAATGAACTTGTTTCAAAACAACAACAAATTAGTTATTAAAGACGTGAAGCAACAGCTTTGTTTCCAATAGTCCACAAGTTCATACGAAGCACATAATTGCGATATCATATAATGACTCACTTTTGTAGACTGTAACAGTAGTGAATCAGCATTTTTACACTTATTTAAAACCAACATTTACTTCATAATTAAGTACTAATACATAATAAAGCCAGCCAACAAGATAAAAACCTCTTAATCAACAAGAAAGCACACAAGAATCCCTAGTACACAATCTGTCCAGAAATTCCAGCACTAACATATTAACATATACTTCTTGTTTTTCATAAGAGAACTATACTAAACACATTTTTAAACTTACTTACCACTTACTTCAAGGTATAAGTATTCTCTATGAACCCTAGGA
>JAOTQJ010028120.1:0-16222 GCA_025642045.1 Solanum sejunctum | reverse complement strand
TTTAGGCTTTTCACCGAACGTTACAAAATACCTTCTTTTAACATACTCAACTATTTCACATTTTTAACAACTTGCGGTTTCTACGTATCAAGAGTCCATATATCATCATAAACAACTTGTCCTCAATTCCAACCCCAAATTTGAAATTCAAAATTCAATTAATAACCAACCTTTTTTTTCATGTTTTACCTTCATTATAACATACTCTTAACACACCCACAGGCTTTAATTAACAAGAATTAAGCTAGAAATTAACATACCTTTAAAGCTCCTTACGAGACCCACCTCTTCCTATCCATCAAACCAAGCGTTTTCTTGACCAACTAACACCTCTATGCCACTTATGGGATCCAATATAACAAGCTTGAAGCATCAAATAATCAAAAACTCGGAAAAAATAATTTTTCTTTTTCCCTGGGACTGGCCGAGACCCTCTCCAGCTTTGTTCCAAAATTTTTCTAAGTGTTACTCCCTCTCTCTTGTGGAAGATAATTCCCACAAGGATATATATATAGACCAAGTCCACTACACATGGACCAATAGAAATTGGACACACACATTACCCCACAACCTATTTATTCTTAAGGACTAAACTTAGTACAAAATCTACATTTGGTCCCAAACTTTACCAAATTGAAAAAATTAAGGACTTATGGGTTCTAACTTACGGGGTCTAACACAGTTATGGATTAATGATTTTTGTGGAGTTTAATGTTGCTTTCTCCTATTTTTATTATTTGAAAATTACTACATTTAATTCTCATTGTTACTATTAATTGGATGTGCCCCTGTAAATTCATTTTTGTTTGTTAATTCACTCTTCTTATTACTTGGATTAGCTAATAATAACAATTCAGAGGAAGAGGAAAGACTGGACTTGGAGAATGCTTCAAAAATAGGGGACTTTTCACCAAGTGTAACACCTCGTGAAATTACTAAAATGCACCTAAACTTGGTCCTGTGCACAAGGTATCTTCCCAAGCTCTGATGGAAGATCTAAGACCGAATTTACGATCAGTGTGAAAAACTAAGTCAAGAAATGTCGACTGGGTTTTAACGCAAAAAAATGCAAATTAATTTTTCCAAAGTGAGCTTAAAACAGTGAGGTTTCTACGCCTCTTTCGCGACGCGAAGAGGACATAGAATCATACTTTAGTTTTTTTTAAGAACTTGACGAAAATTGAATTTTGCGAAAAAGTGTATTTTTGCACTAGTGCATGTCACGCACTAGTGCATGGTTGAAGCAGTTTTTTAATTTTAATTCAGAAAGGGAAATTTCATTCTTCCTGACATATTTTTATATCCCCATGCAATTTTTGAAGTATGATTCATACAAAAGGATTTTTAAACTCAAAAATACTCTAATTCCATTAATTTTACGCTAAGTCTAATAGAGAAAAAGGATAGGGAAGCAAGCGTTTCAGAGGGGAATTCACGATTCCTCAAAGATTCATCATTCCCAGGTATGTAAAAGGTACCCAAATTCATCAGATTGACCTCCCATATGCCAAAATAGAGTTAGGATGACAGAATTCATGACTAGAATCTTGATTAGGAGTTCTTGAAAGTTTTCTTGAAAAGTTTCCTCCAAATTTTTGGATACTTGCTTTATTTCTTGTACACTATCTTGAATGCATGTTTTAACTCCTTAAAACTATAATTTCATACTATGAAGTGCTAATCATCATGCTTACTTTTACTATATATTTTCCTTTACTATATGTTTGTGACTGGATCCTTAAAGTTTCCTCTCTAGAATGACTTGAATAATGAACTTAAGTGATGTCTAGAGCCTTGAATGTCTGAGAATGATGTTTCACTGATTCTAAGTCCTGAGTTGAGTATGTGGATGATTGTGATAGCCAAAATTATTATTGATAAAGTTGAATGGGAAAAAATCCCCTTAAATCGGATAGATAGTCTTACCCGTAGAGGTTGGGTGATGAGGGTTATTGATAGACTGACAGACTTATGAGCATATTGAGTCTTCGGAGGAGTATTTGAACTGAAATAGGTAGGAGTGTGCCCCACTCGAACCCATTAACTATGTGGCTAGCGTAGGAGAGGATTGGACCGTGAAAGTGAATGTTTCCTTAGTCCCAAAAGAGGACTTGACAGACTTTTTGATCCATTGACAGACTCGTCCTTTACCCTAGTAATGTAATAGATGGAAATGGCAATGACATGTCTTTGTTGTATCATTACCAGCTCAAAGGTAGTGGTTGTTGTTTATAGAAACTCCTAGATGGGTTTCATGATGATAGAACTCCGATGTGATGTGAAGGTTTGATGCTTGACTATTAGTTAGGTGATAAAGTTTTGTCTCATATTTAAGGTGAGGCTTAGTGATTGATAAGTGTTAATTTTACTGTTTCCTTTTTCTTAGGCCATTTACATATAGTACATTCCACATTCTAATGCTCCTCTTGTGTTTTATCATTTTATGATACAGATTTGGTAGACCAAGTACTTCAACAACCTGATCATTGAGGTTCAGAGCTCTTCATTCCTGACAGTGGTGAGTCCTCCCCAGCATTCAGAGGATATTTATTTTTATGATTAGATAGTCTCTTACTTTATAGTTGGTAGCCATGTCCTATCATGGTACCATTTTAGACGATAGTATAGAGGCTTCATAGATATAGACATAGATGTTGATGTCGAGGGTTCTTTTCCCTCATACATCTTTTATTTATATTGAGATTTTCGTTATCTATTCTATTTTCTTGTGGTAGGCTGATGTTGATAGTATGACCCCATTGATAGGATAGCATTTATGTTCATTATATCATTTTTTTTGCTGATGAATTGGCTGAACGATGGCAAAGAGACTGAGTGGTTCGCTTGGGGGCTACCAATAGTCTATAAGTGCCAGTCACATCTAGGGTATCCTCTCGAGGCATGACAAACTTGGTATTAGAGCCCAGTTCGAGTGTCCTAGGGAGTCTATGAAGTTGTGTCTAGTAGAGTCTTATTTATGGGTGTGTTGAGCACCATACTTCATAAGAAGGAGCCTATAGGACATTAAGAAGTGTTACCCTTCTTCTATGATCTGAAATCGTGCTATAAAGCTAACTTGTGAAATTCTGCTCTTAACTCATGCGTTTTACGCTTACAGAAAATACCGCCGAAGAGAACAGCCACCTAAGAGATGCTATAGCTCCCATCGCTGAGAACACCCAACCGGAGGTTCCAATGCAGACTGAGATAAGAAGATGGGGATGCCTCACTAGGACTACTGAGGTCCCTCAGGCTCCCCCTACTCAGTCCCAGCCAGCTCTCACTACTGAGGCAGAATTCAGAGGAGCCATCACTATGTTGTCTCAGTTGGTGGCCTCCTAGGGAAATAGCCATGGTTCTCAGGCTCCTAATTCTAGTTCATAGGAGCCTCAGCTGCAACTCGGCTCAGGGACTTTCTGAGGATGAACCTATCAGTATACACGGGGTTGAGGGTGAAGAAGGACTCGTAGAACTTTATTGATGAGATGTATAAGGTTCTAAGGGCCATACATGCACATGAGTGGGAAGGAGTTGAGCTTGCATCGTATTAGCTAAAGGACGTGGCTAATGTATGGTACACTGAGTGGAAGGGGAATAGGGGTAAGGATACGGATCCTGTAATGTAGGATGAGTTCGAAGTCACCTTTGTTGATCACTTCTTTCCTCAAGAGTTAAGGGGAGCAAAGGCGAATGAGTTCATGAATCTGAAGTAAGGAGGAATGACTGTGAAAGAGTATGGCCTTAAGTTTATCAAATTGTCAAGGTATGCTCCTAAGATGGTGAAGGATATGAAGCAGAGGATGAGGAGGTTTATGTCTGGCCTGGCTAGGCATGTACAGAGAGAGTACAAGGCGGCGTTTCAGATTACTTGTGTGGACATCTCCAGACTTGTGGTGTATGATTAGCAGACAAAGGAAGATAATAGGAGGGATAGAGAAGAACACTTAAGTAGAAAGACAAAGTAGAGGGACATGAGCCTAGCCCATAGAGACAGAACAGAGGTAAGAGATCCTATTTTCAGAAGAGATCATCACATCTAGCACCGTCTACAGCAAGTGTGCCCATGTAACTAACTAGGCATGATTAGAAAACTCGGAGTTTTCAAAGTTTCAGGACCCTGGGCGCCCACTCTCAGGCTAGTGTGACCCAAAGGGTAAGGGGAAAGCCATATTGCAACAAGTGCTGTAAGCTTTATCTGGGATAGTGCCATGTTGGTAAGGATATGTGTTATGCCTATGGTCAAGTTGGTCATTTTAGCTATGAGTGCTCGAAAAGGAAGCAAGGTGAGGGTAGCCGCAGAGCCCAGTCTTCAATAGAACATCTAGCAGGTAATTAGCAGAGGGATGCTATTACTATATGTATAGGAGGTGGGACAAACTGCCTTTATTCTATGGATAACTGTCAGGAGAAGGAGGCTATAGCAGATATTGTCATGGGTATGCTTCGTGTCTTTGCTTATGATTGTTATGCCTTGATTTATCTAGGTGCCACCTTATCTCTTGTAACTCTTTATGTGGCTAGAAAGTTTGGTATTCTTCCTAAGTGTTTACTTGAGCCCTTTTCTGTCTCTATTCCTACTAGAGAGTTTATCATAGCTTAGAGAGTTTATAGGGATTGTGTGGTGTCTATCTATCATAAAGACACATAATCTAATTTAGTAAAGTTGGAGATGGTCGATTTTGATGTGATAATGGGCATGGATTGGCTTTATGCATGTTACGCTTTTGTCGATTGTAGAACCCAGATGGTTAGGTTTCAATTTCCTAATGAGGCTATCTTAGAGTGAAAATGGAGTTCTATTGCCCCTAAGGGTAAATTCATATCCTACCTTAGAGCTAGAGAGTTTATATCTAAGGATTGTATCTATCACCTCTGCGAGTGAAGTATGATGATATTGAGTCTCTTACACTTGAGTCAGTCCCGATAGTGAATGAATTTCCCAAGGTCTTTCCTGATGATCTTTTCGGAGTCCCTCTTGATAAGGAGATTGAGTTTTGGATTGATATTCTACCCAAGACCAAACCTATCTCAATTTCACCCTATAGAATGTCCCCCACAGAGCTGAAATAATTGAAAGAGCAATTGAAAGACTTGTTAGAGAAAGGTTTCATACAGCCTAGTGTCTCACCTTGGGATGCTCCTGTCCTATTCATGCGTAAGAAAGATGGGTCGTTGAAGATGTGTTTAGACTACCAACAGTTGAACAAGGTGACCATAAAGAACAAGTACCCTCTTCCCAAAATAGATGATATCTTTGACTAACTTCAGGGTGCTACTTGTTTCTCTAGAATATATCTCAGATCGAATTACCATCAATTGAAGGTAAGGGAAAATGACATTCCTAAGATATCCTTTAGGGCACGGTATGGCCATTTCGAGTTCTTGGTCATGTCTTTCGGGTTGACAAATGTAGATGCAACTTTTATGGACTTGATGAATAGGGTATTCAGATCGTATCTTGACATGTTCATGATTGTGTTTATTAATGACATCCTGGTGTATTCAAGGAATGAGGAGAAGCATGCAAATTACCTTAGAGTGGTTTTGCAAACACTCAAAGATCATGAGTTATATGCAAAATTCTCCTAGTATGAGTTTTGGCTCAAGTCAGTGGCTTTCTTAGGCCATATATTTCAAGAGATGGAATTTGGGTGGATACCCAAAAGATTGAGGTAGTTAAGAACTGGCCAAGACCAACTTCTCCAATAGAAATAAGAAGTTTCTTGAGTTTGGTCGGGTACTACCATAGATTTGTGGAGGGATTCTCTTCTCTGTTAGCTTCCTTCGCAAAGCTAGACTCAAAAGAAGGCCTAGTTTTAATGGTTTGAGGCATGTGAGAAGAACTTTCAGGAGTTGAAGACTAGATTGACTACAACACTGGTGTTGACATTGCCAGACGGGACGGGTGACTTTGTGATATATTGTGATGCATCTAGAGTTTGATTGGGGTGTGTGCTTATGCAGAGAAGGAAGGTGATAGCGTATGCTTCTAGACAACTTAAGATTTATGAGAAGAATGATCTTACTCATGATTTTGAGTTGGCAGCAATGGTATTCACACTTAAAATCTGGCATCACTATCTGTATGGAGTGCATGTGGACGTGTTCACTGACTACAACAACTTGTAGTATGTGTTCAGTTAGAAAGAGCTCAACCTGCGATAGAGGAGGTGGCTGGATTGCTCAAGGGTTATGATATGAGCATGATCTACCACCTAAGTAAGGCTAACAATGTTGTTGATGCTCTTAGCAAGTTGTTTATGGGTAGCACTGCCCATGTGGAAGAGGGAAAGAGAGAATTAGCATAGGAAGTGCATAGATTGGCTCTATTGGGAGTGTAGCTTGAGGAGAACAATGAAGGTGGGGTCAATATTTAGAATGGTTTCGCTTCGTCTTGAGTGTCTGAGGTGTAGGAAAAGAAAGACCAAGACCCTGTCTTACTCTAATTGAAAGAAGCGGTTCACAAACAAAAGGTGATGGTTTTCTCAAAAGGGGGAGCTGGGGTATTAAGGTACCAAGGGGGATTGTGTATAGCTGATGTTGATGGTGTTCAAGATAGAATCATGGATGAAGTTCATAGTATGAGGTATTCCATTCATCCTAACTCTACAAATATGAACCATGACTTGAGGAAAATCTATTGGTGGAATGGGATGAAGAAAGACATTGCGGAGTTCGTTTTCAAGTGTCCCAATTGCCAATAGGTTAAGGTTAAACATCATAAACCTTGTGGATTAGCTCAAAATTTCAAAATTTCAGAATGAAAATAGGATATGAACAAGATAGACTGCATCACGGGTTTAACCTGATCCAGAAAGCAGCATGATTCAATTTGGTTGATCGTAGACAGGATGACTAAATCAGCCCACTTTTTGGTGGTGAAAACAACCTATATAGCTGAAGAGTATGTCTAACTTTACTTTCAAGAAATCGTGAGGTTGCATGGGGTTCCCTTGTCAATCATATCAGACAGAGGAGCTCAATTTACCTCTCAATTTTGGAGATTGTTCTAGAAAGGATTGGGTACGAAAGTGAATTTGAGTACTGCTTTTCACCCTCAAATAGATGGGTAGGCAGAGTGCGCACTATCCAGATCTTGGAGGATATGTTGAGGGCATGCGTGATTGATTTCAAAGGAAACTAGGATGACCACTTACCATTGATTGAGTTTACATATAATAATAGCTATCATGCCAGCATTCAGATGGACCCGTATGAGGCATTGTATGAGAGGAGGTATAGATCTCTGATTGGCTGGTTTGAGGTGGGTAAAGCCGAGATGATTGGGCATGACCTCGTACACCAGTCTATGGAGAAGGTGAAAGTCATCCGGGAATGGTTGAAGATAGCTCAGAGTCGCCAGAATTCATATGCAGATGTGAGAAGAAGGGACTTGGAGTTTGAAGTAGATGATTGGGTATACTTGAAAGTGTCACCTATGAAAGGTGTCGTGAGATTTGGTAAGAAGGGGAAGCTGAGTCCCTATTACATCGGGCCATACCAGATTGTAAGAAAGATTGGGAAGGTTGCCTACGAGTTAGACTTACTTTCTGAGCTAGATGGATTTCACCTAGTGTTCCACGTATCTATGTTAAGGAAGTGTTTTTAGGATCCAGCCTTAGCGATTTCGATGGAGAGTATGGGTGTGAAAGACAGCTTAGCATACGAAAAACTTCCAGTCCAGATTTTTGACCGATAGTTTTGCAAGATGAGAAATAAATAAATAGCCTTCGTTAAAGTCCTATAGAGGAATCAGTTTGTGGAGTAAGCTATGTGGGAAGCTGAAGAGGCGATGAAACTCAAATACCCGCATCTATTCATGACAAGAGGTGATGATGTTGAAGGTAAATATTGCTATTCTTATCAAATTCCACGTATCCTTTTCCATTAAGTTGATGCCTTAATTTACTATATTCTCCAGCCTAAGACAAAGATAGATAGATGACGGATAGTGAGAGTTCGAGTGTTCCTGAGTGAGGAATGTGATGAATTCTGAGGTGATTCGAGTCCCCGTATGACCTTTACTCATCATTTGAGGATGAATGATTCCAATGGGGAGATGATGTAATACCTTATGAAATTACTAAAATGCCCCTAAATTGGTCATGTACACAACATATTTTTCCAAGCTCTGATGGAAAATCCATGATCGGATTTGTGATTAGTACAAAATATTGAGTTGGAAAGTGGTCTCAACTTGGCTTTAATGCAAAAAAATACGAACTAATTTTTCCAAAGTAAGCTTAAAACAGTGAGGTTTTCGTGCCCCTTCCGCAATGTGGAGAGGACGTGGAACTACACTTTAGTTTTTTCCAAAAATTTGATGAAAACTGAATTTCGTGAAAAAGTGTATCTTTACACTAGTGTGCGTCACGCGCTAGTGCATGGGAGAAGCAGTTTTCTTATTTTAATTTGGGAAGGAAAATTTCCCTTTCCGATATATTTTTATATCCCCCACACGGGTTTTGAAGTATAATTCGCACAAAAGGATTCTTAAACTCAAAACTACTCTAAGTTCATTAATTTTACACAAAGTCTAAGTGAGAAAAAAGGAGAGGGAAGCAATGGTTTCAGAGGGAAATTCAAGATTCTTCAAGGATTCGTCATTCCCAGGGATGTAAAGGATACCCAAAAGCATGGGATTGACCTCCCACATGCCAAAATAGAATTAGGATGACATAATTCATGACTAGAATCTTGATTTAGGTGTTCTTGAAAGTTTTCTTGAAAAGTTTCATCCAAATTTTTTGATGATTGCTTTAATTCTTGTACACTATCTTGAATGCATGTTTTCAATTCCTTAAAACTATAATTTCATACTATGAAGTGATGATCATCATGCTTACTTTTATTGTATATTTTCCTTTACTATGTGATTATGACTGGATCCGTAAAGTTTCCTCTCTATAATGACTTAAATAATGAAATTAGGGGGATGTCTAGATCCTTGAATGTCTGATAATGATATCTAACTGAGTATGAGTCCTGAAATGAGTATGTGGATGATTGTGATAGCTAAAATTATTGCTGATAAATTTGAACTGAAAAAACATCCCCTTAGATCAAATAGATAGTCTTGCCCATAAAGGTTGGGCGATGAGGGTTCTTGATTGACTGATAGAGTTATGAGCATATTGAGTCTTGGGAGGAGTATTAGCACCAAATGGGTAGAAGTGTGTCTCACTTGAACCCATTAACTATGTGGCCAGCATAGTAGAGCATTGGATCATGAAAGCAAATTTTTCCTTAGTCCCAAAAGCGGACTTGACAGACTTTTGGATCCATTGATAGACTTGTCCTTCACCTTGGCAAGGTAATAGATGTACGTGGCAATAACATCTCTTCGTTGTATCACTACCGGCTCATAGGTAGTGGTTGTCGGTTATATAAACTCCCAGATAGGTTTCATAATGATAGAACTCTAATGTGATGAGAAGGTTTGATGCTTAACTGCTAGTGAGGTGATAAAAGTCTTGTCTCTTATATATAAGGAGAGTTTGAGTGATTAATGAGTGTCAATTTTACTGTTTCCTTTTCCTTAGCCCATGTTTTATACAGTACATTCCATGTACTAATATCTCTCTAGTGCTGCATCATTTTATGATGCAGATTCGATAGACCGAGAACTTCAGTAGTCCTATGTCGAGGTTCAGAGCTCATCATTCCTGACAGTGGTGATTCCTCCCCAGCATTCGGAGGATATTTGTTTTTATGATTGGATAGGCTTTTACTTAATAGTTAGTAGCCATGGCCTGTCATGGCACCGTCTTAGACAATACTATAGAGGCTTCATAGACGTAGATATTGATATTGATGTCGAGGGTTCTTTTCTCTCATACATCTTTTCTTTATATTCAGATTTTCGTTATCTATTATGTTTTCTTATGGTAGACTGATGTTGATTGTATGAGATCACTAATATGATAATATTTATATTTATTATATCATTTCTTTTGCATTGATGAATTGATTGTATGATGGCAAAAAAGAGACTGAGTGGTCCACTAGGGGCTAGCAACAGTCTTCGAGTGCTAGTCATGTCTAGTATATCCTCCTGGGGCGTGACACCAAGAGTTACATTGAGCCTTAAGGTTAAGAAAGAAACTCCTTTCACTCTTCTATAGGTTCAAACAAGGAGTAAGAGGTGAACTACTGATAATTATCAATGATTAGTTCAGCATTATTCTAGAATATAAGATCAGTTAATACTCAAAATGCCTTTCAGAGATTAACTGATCTCAATAAAAGGAACAAATATGTTTTCATTGCTATCATAGAACCTTTTCAATAGCCATCAGAGATAGAAAACTTTAGAATTTTTCTGTGATTTGATCATGCCATGTTAAATAGGTCAGGAAAAATTTGGATTTTTTGGAGGCAACATTGGGTGGGGTCTGTGGTTCTAGACTCTATTCAATAGCTTACAATGTAGTTTCAAATTGGAGACATGAACCTATTCATTACATCAGTTTATGATAGATGTGATACATTGAAAAGATTGGAATTGTGGAAGGAGCTAGGGGAGGTATATGCCCAAGATAACCCTTGATTGGTCGGTGGTGACTTTAATGTTATTTTGCATAAGGAGGAGAAATTGGGTGGTCTTCCATTCACACAAATGGAAGCTATGGATTTTGCTCATTGTATTAATGCTTGTTGGATGGAGGAAATTAAATTATCTGGTAGTAAATACATGTGGTGGAATGGTAGAGTGGAGAAAGATTGTATCTTCAAGCGGTTGAACAAAATTTTGGGTAATACAGCTTTCCTGGAATTATTCCCAATGTCTCAATCTCATTACTTGTCCAGACAGGGGTCAGATCATGCTCCTATTCACCTGTTGTGCAATACGAAGAGGGTGCCTATTGTGAAACGTTTTAGGTTTCTTAATTTTTGGTGTAATTACAACTCTCCTTTGGAGTTGGTTCAGAAGAATTGGCAAGACAATTGCCTAGGGAATCCTTTTATGATGTTGCATGCAAATTAAATAGGGTCAAGAAAGCTTTGATAAGTTGGAGTAATGAAACGCATAGTAATATCTTCACTCAGAAAGAAACTTTGAAAGATATTATTAAGGAAAAGGAGGTTGCTTTGGAAATTGATCCATCACTAAAGAACAGGACTAAGCTAAAGAAAAAGAGTAGAGTTGAGAAGATTTGTTAAATTAGGGGAGGAATTCTGAAAGCAGAAAGCAGGGATGAGATGGTTCAATCAAGGGGATAGAAATACCAAGTTTTTTCACTCGTACGTTAAGGGGAAGAGGCGAAAAATATATGTACATGAAATTCATAATGAGATGGGTGAAGTTCTTAAAAGTAACTCAGGGATTGGGAATGCAGCAGCATCATTTTTTGGTCAATAGTTCAAGTCAGAAGTTCAGAGTCAAAACTATGACATGCTAGAATTAATACAAAGAATGGTAACAGAAGAGGAGAATGATTCAATGGTTAGACTTCTAGAGAAGCATGAGTTAAAGGATGCAGTTTATCACCTTAGTGTGGATAGTGTGGCAAGACCAAATGGATTCTTAGGGTTGTTCTTTCAAAAATATTGGCACATTGTTGGGGATGATGCAACTTTGGCAGTTAAAGCATTCTTTTGTGGTCATGAGTTGCCTGGGTATGTCAAACATACTAATCTTATTTTGATCCCCAAGAAGGATTTACCTCTATTGTTTTCAGATTTTAGGCTCATAAGTTTGAGTCGCTTTATCAAAAAGATAATATCAAGGGTATTACATGAAAGTAATACCCAATATGATATCTCCTAACCAATCTGACTTTGTTAAGGGGAGAAGTATTATTGAAAATGTTTTACTATACCAGGAGATTATTAAGGATATCAATAGGAGAAAGAAGTAATTAATGTGGTGGTCAAGCTAGATATGGCCAAGGCAGATAATAGAGTTTCATAGATATTCCTTACTAAGGTTCTTAGAAGATTTAGTTTCTAGGAAGTTGTTATTCATATGGTATGAAGATTGATTTCTAACAATTGGTATACTGTTCTGATGAATGGATATCCCTATGGATTCTTTCAATCCTTAAGAGGACTCAAATAGGGGGATCCATTGTCCCCTGCTCTCTTCATTATTGCAGCAGAACTTCTTTCTAGGGTTCTCAATCCATTACACAGAGATGATGATTTTATTGGGTATGGTATGCCAAAATAGAGTCTGGAGATCAATCATCTTCATATGCTAATTATACTATTATTTTCTGCTTAGGAGAAAGAAACTCTATCATCAAAATGATGAAGGTGTTGAAAATTATGAGGATACATCAGGCGATCATAAGTCAAAGAGTTATTTTTTAATATGAAAACACCCCTTTGATTTATAGCATAAGATTGAGAAAGCTTACAAAGATTAGACAAGGGGAGTTCCCATTCACTTATTTGGGCTGCCTGTTTTTATGGAAGAAAGAGGAATATTTATTTTGATAAGTTAATGAGGAAAATTTCTAAAAGGATTCTAGCATGGCAAAATATGTTTCTCTCCTTTGGTAGGAAACTGATATTGGTGAAACATGTGCTACAAGTCCTGCAGTATACTTGCTTTCTGCAATGACTCCTACCAAAACAGTTATTAGAAGGAAGCATATGGCTTTTGCCAAAATCTTTTTGGGGAATTATGGGGGTCAGAAAAGAAGATATGGGGCTACTTGGGATCATTTGTGCTATCCTATTGACAAGGGCGGTTAGGTATAAGATCTTTATTTGATCTTAACAAGGCTACTATGGGCAAACTGTGGTGGAAGTTCATGTAACGACCCCGAAATTTTATTTACTTAAGTTGAAATAGTGAAAAGAGATTTAAAATAATAATAATAATAATAAGTGGGAATTGTTGGGACATTTTTATATTATTTTAGTGAATTACACCACTACCGTGTAATGTCAACTCTTTTGAGTGGTCTTGCCACTGCTTAGTACCCAATGCCTTTTTCTTCCGTTAACACTCTTAAGTGATAATACCATTAAATCTTTTTTAATTCTTTTGCTCCATTTGCTCCGTTTGGCGTAATAACGCCTATATAAGGAGCCAGGATATAGAGAGCGAAACATGGGAAGAAACAGAAGAAATCAAGAGAAAAATAATAGAGTGATTGATAAATTTGAGAGGTAATTAGCTGAAGAGAGTTGTTTCATTGTATAGAGTTTTGACAATTTTATTCTTGTAAGTTACTTCTATTTCCTAAATTTTTTTATATAAATTAGTTTATTTTCGTGTACTTTTAATTACTTTATTATAAAAATATTAATTATGAGAAATTTATCTTGAAGGATCAAAGTCAAGTTGAGGTATAATAGGTGATAATTACTTATAATTCATAATACAAATGATATTATATAATAAATACTAGATATCATATAATAAAATATACAATTTATAGTTGATCATATTATTTTAACCAATGACTATAACATTTAAATACTTTTAATTTAGAATACTTATTTAGGTTGCACTATTAATGTATCATTCTTATTTTATAAACTAGTTGTACTAATTGGTCATATTCTGGATTAGAATAATGTTATATTTTAAGATAATATATGATAATAATTTATTTGACTAGATCGTGGTAGTACAGATTTCATTCAAAAAGGAAAGGCCAAAGTGTTAGATTGATCGTGATTTGACTAAGGCAAGTGGACTTTCAAAACTTTGTAACTCTCGTAAAATTCTCAAATTCTCCTTTCTCCTATGTGTAATACGTGAAATATTTTAATATTATACGAAATGAGATGATTAAAAATGTAAATGCGAGTTGACGTGTTATTATGGTACTCGAATTGATAAATATAATGAAGTGATGAGAATTCTATATTTTTGATATATATATATATATATTATTGTGATTGGAAATAATGAGTGAATGTATTGGTGGAATTCATATCATGTTCATTCATTCCATGACATGCATATTTGCATTGATTCTGAATATTGATATGAGTGAGATAAAAAATATTGGGACCGAGGTATTTATCGGTTGAGATATGATTCTGAGGTCTTTGCCAGTGAATTTATGATGATATTGGGACCGAAGTCTTTACCGGTCGAGATATGATGTCGAGGTCTTTGGCGATGAATTTATGATGTGATACTGATATCTTTGCCGGCGAATTTATGATGATATTGTGATGTCGAGGTCTTTGTCGTCATGTGTATGATGATATTGTGACGCCGAGGTTTCTGCCGGCAATGAGGTGATGTCATAATTACATAATGCATTGCATATCACCCTTGCATGCTATTGCATAACATGGTGCTATCCTTATAACTGATTTTGCTATCACTTTTACCTTGAACTTTGGAAATTGTAAGATGGTGCACTACTATCTTTATTATGTATTATGTATTACGGGGTTGGAATAACTTTTCACGCAGGTTGTAGTCATGGATATCAAGTGGGACGAAAGGAGTTTGTGTATTCTATTAGATTTTCTTATTTTGTTAGTTGACTTGTTGGGTACCGCGTGGTATTTAGTACTCACCCCTTGCTTCTACATTCGTGTAGGTGGTGAACTAGGGCTGTGAATAGAAATTCCTTGATTCGCCGAGGATTCCCAGGAGATGTAGAGAGGTAGATTTTGTCATCTGACTGACTCTCTTATTCTTGTTTCTTCTGTACTTGTTCTATTTGAGAAGAAGAACAGTTTGGACTTGTATTTTCTTTGATTTTCTGTATTTCTAGTGGCTTGTACGGGTGGCAACCAATCCTTGGTTGGTATTTAAGTTTATGAAAATTTCTAAGTTTTAGTTATCTATTCTAGTTAAATTGCTTCCGCGTGTTATATTTATTATCCCATTTGAGTTAAAGATGACTTGTTCTGGTGGGATTGAACAAGTACCATCACACCTAATTTTTGGATTGTGACAAGTTGGTATTAGAGCAGTAGGTTCATAGGTCTCATGTATGTACAAGCCAAGTCTTAATAGAGTCTTGAGGATTGGTACGGAGACGTAGTTACTTATCTTTAAGAGGCTATGATGTCACGACCCAACCTAGGGACCGTGATTAGTGCCAATTGGGCACCCAGACAAACACTAAACCGGTTTTGCAGCTATAATAGCTAAGGAAATTATCAAAATTTTGGCAGAGTTTTCTCTGTTTTACTGACTAACCACACCTGCAAACAGCGACCCCAGCATACATCAAACATCAATACACATATATATGCGGGCAGACAAGGTCACCGCTGCGGTAGAACTACCCAACAAACATATCATACATACGTAGTCATACCACAAATAATATCCCACACCCACATGTATCCACAGACCTCTACACATACCAACTGAATCATAGGAAGGGACAGGGCCCCGTCATACCGTCGAATATACATAAATGCAAAATACAGGAAATAAGTGTACATATATATACAAAAAAAAGTCTGCTCCTGAGGCAAAGGGAGCAGTTCAATGGTAGGCAGGGTCCTAAGAAGGTGGCTCTCTAGCCTGTGCATCAGTACCTGCGGGCATAAAACGTAGCCCCCGAAGGAAGGGGATGAGTACGAAATACGTACTCAATATGTAAAGCGGAAAGTACGAAATATAAATGAGAGTAATAATCCCAATCAAAACATATGAGTCAAACCTGCATGCAAACATCAAAATAATTCTTCATTTAAAATATCAAAATAATGCATACCAGACGGGAATGATGGCGACCTCCAAACTCACTCCATACCACAGCATAACACCAAAAATTTCAAATCCCTCAAATCTCTAACACAAGTCCCAACTGTAGCATAAGTGAGCCAAGGCGAACAACAGTCTAGCACTCACGTCATAGGATAAGTGAGCTGAGGCGAACAGTGGCCAAGCACTCACGTATCGTAATGCATAGAGGTCATCATGCCCGATAAGTGAGCCGAGGCGAACAGCGGCCAAGAACTCATGTGAGCCAGGGCGAACAAGGCCCAGCACCCACACATCATGATGCCAACATATCCCAAGCTCAGCTCCTTATGTATCCAAACTAAGCAAAGTCGGTCCATGGGCAAACTGACCCGCCGTATCCAACCTACTTCGGAACATATAAACATACATACATATAGTTATACATATGCATGATAATAACTGGCTCGAGAATTGGGGAACGAAACCATAATGGCACAAATAGAGTCGTGAGAATCACATGTATAAAAACTAGTTCCATAAGCTTAGTGATATGCAAAATATTCATTTTTGAACTCAAGAAGCTATTCATTTATGAAT
>JAOTQJ010028109.1:0-16222 GCA_025642045.1 Solanum sejunctum | reverse complement strand
GAAAAATCATTACTCAAGGTTAAGCCTCCATTTCCTCAAAGGCTTAAAAAGCAAGAGGATGATGCAAAATTTCACCATTCAACTTCTAAGACTCTCTCTATTAATTATCCATTGATTGAATATTTGCGTAACATGCCTGGGTATGCAAAATTCATGAACAAATTGGTGACTAAGGAGCAGAATTTAGACTTTGAGATCGTTGAAGTGTCCCTAAGTCATAGTACTCTTATGTCAAGTATTTTAGTGGTCAAGAAAAAAATTCATTATTTCAATTTGAAAAGGCATTGTGTAATTTGGGTATTAGCATTAATTTGATCGCACATGCTACTTTTAGACAACTTGGGCTATAGAAACTTACACTGACAAAGATAGTATTCTTATGGCGAACTGTGCAATCCCCATTGGGATTCTCTATGATGTGTTGATGAAGCTTGAAAAATTTATTTTTCCATCTGATTTTTTTATTTTAGATTGTGAAATAGATATTGAAGTTCCTATCATTCTTAGTAGGCTAGTTTTGGCTATCGGCGAAGCGTTAGTGGATGTTGAAAGTAGTGAGTTGAAATTTTGGGTGAATGATAAAGAAGTAACTTTCAATGTGTGCAAAATGATGAGGCAATGTAATGACTTTTAGGTCCTCTCATTCATTGCTATGATAGTTGATATGATTACTAGTGTTGTGATATGATATGTCTTGGTGAATCGTCTGCTATGGTGTTGTTGAACTATCATGATGAACAAATTGAGGATTATTATGAGATGATTGCATAATTATCAGGCTTGGGGTCATATTTCAAAACTCTCCCAAAGCTTGATCTTTACTTGAAGAACGGAGACTCATCTCCCACAAAGCTCTCTATTGAGAAACCACTAAAGCTTACGTTAAAGGTTTTTCCTCCTCATCTTTGCTATGCTTCCTTTGGTGGAAAAAATTCTTTACTAGTTATTATTGCAACTAATCATCTTGATTGGAAAGTTGAAGCCCTTGTTATTATAATAAAAATATTTTTTCAGGCTATTGGGTGATAATTCAAAATATTGTGGCGGTATTCCATTAGCTCTTTTGTACCCACAAAATCAATGTTGTTAATAGTTGTAAGCGAAGTGTTGAGCAATAAAGGATATTGAACCCTCATCTGCATGAAGTTATTAACAAGGAAAGTATCAAGTGCCTTGATGATGGGGGAAGCTATCCCATTATGGATAGTAATTAGGTCAACGCTATTCAGTATGTGCTAAAGAAAGGGGGTATTACCATTATTCCTATTGAGAAATGATATTGTCTTAAATCATTCGAATACTAGATGGGTGTATTTATATGGTTTAATAGAAGTTGAATGGCGCAATTGAGAAGATCATTTTCCTATGACATTTATGGATCAAATACTTTACCATCTTTTGGGTAAAGGATGATAATTCTTTTTGGATAGGTATTCTTGTTACAATCAAATTTCTATAGCCCTGGAAGATTAAGAAAAAACTACCTTCACATGCCCTTATGGTATCTTTACATTTTAGAAAATGCCATTCGGCTTGTGCTATGCACTCACTACCTCCTAGCGATGCAAGGTATCTACTTTTGCTGATATGGTTGAAGACACTGTGGAGGTATTCATGGATAATATTTTAGTTGTTGGTGACACTTTTTAATCATTCCTTGAGAATCTTCAAAATGTTTTATAAAGGTATATTGATTTAAATCTTGTGTTGATGTGGAACAAATGCCACTTCATGGTAAAGAAACGAATTTAATTGGGTCATGCGAGTTTAGGTATGGGTGTTCAAGCTGATCAAGCAAAGATGGAGGTGAACGCTAAGTTGCCTCTACTTGGGCCGTGTAGGTTTCTGTGGGATATTCATCAAAGAATTTTTAAAAATAGCAAACCCAATTAGCAAGTTTTTTGAAAAGGATGTGGTGCTTATATTTGATGATGCATGTATGGAGGATTTTGAATTGTTGAAGGAGAAACTTGTTCTAGTTCCAATTATAGTTGTAATTGATTGAAATCATCCTTTTCAATTAATAGGTGATACAAGTAGTATGTCTTTGAGTGTTTTGTTGGGTTAAAGAAAAGATAATTTATTCCATCTTATTTTTTATGCCAGCAAGATGCTTAATTTTTCTCTAAAGAACTACATTGTCATGAACAAGAATTATTGGTTATGGTGTATGCATTTAAAAATTTTAGAGCCTATCTCATGGGCACTAAAGTGATTGTTTAGACAAATCGATCAATATTACAATTCTTGATGGCTAAGAAAGAAACAAAGCCTTTACTTATCTGATAGGTCCCATTGTTTCAAGAACTAGATTTTGAAGTTAAGGACCAAAAGTGCTGCAAGAACCAAGTAGCTAGTCATTTGCCTAGACTTGTGTCACATGAAGCGGTTACCAAGGAAAACAATCTATTTGGTGCATTTTTGGGCACAATGATCATTATGGTTTCTAATGGAGCTTTACCTTGGTATACTGATTTTGTTAACTAGGTGGTTTGTTGTAACACCCCGCAGCATAGTTTCGAAAGACCCAATGATGTATTTCTTGAATATCTTAAAATTCATGCATTATTTTGCAAATCCAACATTGTATTCTTTTTGAAGAGGCAAGACTGTTTAGAAAAAGGGTCACTTTAAGTTTTTGGGTCACCTTTATTAAAAAAAATTTAAATGAAAATATGCAAACCAATAGTGTGCACAAAAAGTCCACATCGCGACCCTGGTTCCACATAATTTAAATTTTTTCGAGTTTCGTTTCTTGCGTGGAAAATTAATTGTGACCTATCACTTCTATGTACATAAATTCATGAAGAATCTCCTATTTTTACACCTAATACTCTCTCTAAACACCTCTAAATCCTCTCAAAACTTCTCTCTAAAATTTCTCCATTAAATCCCTGAAGTTCGTTGGAGAAGGAGCATCTTCCATTGAAGACAAAGGTTATAAAAAGGATTTTCAAAGTTCTTCAAGCCTTCTTCTTCAAGTTTCAAGGTTTAAAAGGTATATTGATTTATTCCACATATGGAATCCCAAACATAACTTTTGAAATTTCATATATTAAATGTTGATTTAATATATTCTCCATCTAATTGCATCTAATTGCATGAATCAATTTCATGAATTTTCAATTATAACCTATTTTCTGATTATCAAGTTATGATTACGTGAGTTATGATTAAATGATTTTCTGATATGAATTTCATGAGTTTATATCCATGTATGAAGATGATATGAGTGATTTTGTTGGGTTGTGTAAGAATGACGTAAATTGATGATTTTCATTATAATGATGCATTGTCCACCTGAGTCTATTGATTTAAACTTTTGAACAGAAGAAATCTACCCAATCATCATATCAAAACTATTAAAGTGTCATAATCTAGGTTTATGGGCTAGACATGATACGACGAATGAAGAACCTGAAGGAACCGCACACAAGCCTCTTAAGCATGCATATCATATCCTTCATTGCAGAAAAAAATTAAAGCAAATGACATAAATTTTCTTGGGAAAATGGGACTTGGGACTCATGCTATGGGGATATTGTAGGGAAGAGGTTTAGCATGGAACACATAGCAAATAAATTCTAAGAGGTGGGTAAGTACGACTCATGCTACGGGGGAAGTTAGGGCTTAGGACATCTATCTCATCCACACAACAAGTATTCAACACAAAATAGAGAATTCGGGACTAAGAGAGTCTTTTACAATACTACCCCAAATTTAGGACCCTTGTGTGTAGAAAAGTTGGCTAGAAAATAACTGAGAAACTAGTTTATGAGGTTATTTACAACTTGTAAGATATTCTACAACTTGTAGGGTTCAAGTCTAAAACATAGAACTTTAGGAAGGGAAAAACTTTCCTGGTGTGGGGTAACCCATGAACCAAGTTAGGACCCATAGGGAAACTTACATCTCGTAGACAGTTCAGTGAGTGGGACCCATAATATTAAGGAAATTTTAGTATTTTAGGAAGGTAATTTAAGAGTTATCAGATGGTTCATGCAATGTTATAGAACTCTAGAAGGTTTCATGGAAAGTGGTCAGGAATAAGGTGAAAATCTGGTTAAGTGTGGATGGACTTTACGAGTCCAACCATGGCCCATAAGTAATTAAATGACTCATTCTATTTGTCATTGTTTTAAATTTAGGAAAATTTGGATTTTGATGTTCTCAAGTGAACCATCAGACTAAAAGACTTACGACTCGAGGTCTCTTAGATAACTTCTGACTATTTTAAATAAGAGGCAATTTGATTATTTTTATCTATTCTATTTAAAAAGAATGTCATTTGAGGGATGGAAAGGGACCTATAATAGCCTTCAAGCCCTAATTATCTTCATTCTACACTCTCAAATTCCTCAAGGCAAAAAAGGTCCTTACGAGCTACCAAGAACAAGGCTAGGGTTTCCAAGTTTCTTCCCAAAGTCTTCAATTCTGATTCTCTCTAGTTCCCTAAGTAGGTGAATTGATTATGGGATATTCTTTCACCCATAGAGTTCTCTAATATGTAATTTTACCTTTTCATTAAGTTCCTAAATTGTAAATGCTTGTTGATTCTATGATAGGTTTTGATATGATTTATGTTAAATGATTTCGATGTTCCTTTTTGAAGAAACTTCTTAAGACTTATATGATTTATTATTGTTCGATGCATCAATTGAAGCTTGCCTTATTTTCAATAAAACACTTCCCATGAAATATGACTATGACTAGGTCATTTATGAAGAGTTTCAAATAAAAGTTGCTAAAGATATATATATGAAGATTTTTACCTAAAGATGTTTATGAGAGATTCTTAAGTTCAAGCAACTCCTATGATTTCTACTTATGATTTTGAAAGTATATTTTAAATAATTTCATGGGATGTCTTAGCACCGAGAGGATAAGAGATTGGAACTAAACCCATTATCCGAGGCATGATCCCTTGAAGCTAAATCTTGATGTCCCAAACTATGTGCCACTATAAGAGCCATATATGCTAGGCTAGGGGATCCACATAGGCCCCAAATCATAAAAAGAAACAATTGTAAAGCACTTAGTTTCGGATATCTACCTTGTCAAGTAGATTCCCTTTTTCCTAATGAAAGGATTGCATTGACTTTTTCCCAATAGAAGAAGTTCATTGGATTCCAGGTATTAGCTCAAATAGTCTTACAGTCAGTTATAGCCCATTCCTACAAGTTTACATGATCCTATGATATGTCTTCATTTTGTTTTCTTCCATTATGCATCATCTCATATTAATTCGAGCCATATTCCTTATGCATGTTTAAGCTTGCTTCATCAATCAATAATCTTAGTATACCTATAAATTATGATTAATTATGATGGAATTACAATTTCATGTATGTATTACATCTCACATACTTAGTACATTCCAATGTACTGACACATATTTGCCTTTATGATTTAAACATGTAGGGATAGCTTCTCCTCCACTAGCTAGTAGATAGCATTTGAGACTAGCTTATTGTCGTGGTGAAACCTTAGTTCGAGGCTCTACCTATTTTTCACTCTTTATGTATTTTTATCTTCATACAAGGTATTTATGGCCCTTTTGAGACTTTTACTTTCTATGTTGTCTATTATAGATGTTCTTATTATTTTATGGAAACTGACCTTAAAAGTTCTATTTATATGTGTTAGTGGTATGCTTATGGAAAAGTGATGTTTTATAAATTCTCCACCTTTTAAGGTTGCATCATTGCTAAAGATAGCCCATAGCCCCTTTCCTTATGAATTTCCGCATTATGTTTCTATATAATTCCTATGTATGCTTGGGATGCTTAGATTGCTTAGGTGAGGTGCCTCTGGGTATCTTATTGACTATGTGACAACTAGACCCCAAGTCAGGGTGTTACAAACTAGGTATAAGAGTATGAGGTTTAAAAATGTACCTCGGATGCCCATGCATATCGCGTAACATAGAGTCTCATTCAAGTTTGTGAAGTGCACCACTATCTTTAGTGAGAGAATATAAGACGGTTTAGAAAAGACTTCCCTTCTTTATTATTAAATGTCGTTCTTTAGATTTGAGCAAGTTTTTCTGCTAACTAACAATGGAATTTTATATTTTTTTCTAGATCATGCCATCTCAAAGAGCTCCCCGCCAATGAGGCACTCTAGAAAATTAAGTCCCTCTTCTCCAAGAGGACGAAGGTGTGTCTCATGCAGAATTTAGAGCTGCCTTCACAGTGTTGGCCAAAGAATTGGCCAATCAAGTAAACAAAGAGATGGTCGTACCTACCCATTTGCCTACCCTAGCCACCAAAGTCTGTGGCTTAATGCAATTGACCTCGCTAAAATTTAATGGATCAAAGATGGATGAGGACCCTATAGGGTTTATTGAAAAAGTCCTACTAGGTTGGGGCAGTGATGGGTGTGCCATAAGGGGACAAAGTCGAGTTGGTGGCTTACTAACTTAAATGAGTCACTATGATTTGGTAAAAGTAGTGGGCTGATAAGAGAGGCCAAGAAGAAGGTTCCATTGGTTGGCATGAATTCAAAAGTGTCTTCTCAGACCCATTCCTTCCTATTGAGCTTAGGGAGACGAAGGTGCAAGAAGTCATCAACTTGAAATAATGGAGCATGAGTGTGAGGGAATATACCCTCAAGTTCACCAAATTGTCCAAGTATGTTCCATTCATGGTTGCGGATCCGAGGGGTTGCATGAAAAGTTTTATTTTGGGTATCTTAGAGTTGGTCTCCAAAGAATGCAAGATTACGAGTTGGTCAAAGAGATGGCTATTTCCTATCTAGTGACATGTTCCTAGCAAATTGAAGAGGAGAACTGCTAAGAAAGGGAAAAGGAGTCACAGTGGGCTCGTGTGGATATTGGGAACTATAATCATCAAAGGAGTGGTGGATACATCCCAAGGTGGCTTAAGGCTAGTATCCACCAACATTCCTCCTCCCTGGAAGGACAAAGTGGTTGCTATAAAGCCCCAGAGTCCTAATTTCCGTAAGTGTGGAAGTCCCTATAAGGGTGAATACTTAGCCGGGTCTAATGTTTTCTTTAGTTGTGGAAAGCCCAACCACCATGCCAAGGATTACAGATGTGGAGGCATAATACCCCAGGGCCAGAGGGGTAAAGCTCATGGTGTTGCAACTGCCAATCAGTTTTATGACCTTCACAGTCATCAAAAGGTTGAGAAAGCCCTAGATATAGTCACTGGTATGGTATGGATTATAATTTCGATGCATATGATCTTTTAAATCCGAGAGCAAAATTGTCTTTTATAACCCAATTTTTTGTATATATGTTTTGTGCATGTCTTGATGTCCTCAATGAACCTTGTGATATGAGTAACCAATGGGTGAGTCTATCACATCCCGAAGAGTCTATAGGGGTTGTCTCATTTTTATTTTGCATAAAAAATCCCATGTGATTTAGTTGAGTTCTCCATGGTAGACTTCGATGTAATTTTGGGGATGGAATAGTTACTTGCTTCTTATTATTCCATTGACTGTACAACTGGTAGGGTTAGGTTCTAATTCCCTAATGAGCAGTTATTGAATGAAAAGGTAGCAAATCTTCATGTAGGAGTCGATTAACTTCTTTTTTTAAGGCCTACAAGATGATTTCCAAGGGATGTATCTATCTCTTCGTAAGGGTTAAAGATATCTCTTCCAAAGTTCCTTCTCTTGATTCAGTTACCCCTGTCAGTGAATAATCTAATGTGTTCCTAGATGAGTTACTAGAGTCACACCTAAAAGAGATATAGAGGTATAGATCTTTTGCCTCATACTCAACCTATCTCAATCCCTCCTTATAGAATGGATCCAGCAAAACTGGAAGAGTTAAAGGAATAATTAATAAATTGTTCGAGAAGGGTTTCATCAGACCAAGTCATTCTCCAAGTGGTACCCTAGTGTTATTTTCAAGAAAGAAGGATGGCTCGCTCCATATATGCATTGATTACCAACAACTCAATAATTTCACCATTAAGAACAAGTACCCTCTCATTAGGATAGATTATTTATTTGATCAGCTACAAGGGGCAAATTATTTATCCAAGATTGACTTGACATCTAGTTATCACTAACTGAAGGTGAGAAAAGATGATATCCCTACGATGACTTCCCATACTAGGCATGGTTATTTAGAATTTGTGATGATGTCCTTTGGCATCACAAATGCCCTAACGATATTTATGAACCTTATGAATTGGGTGTTAAGACCTTACCTTGGCATGTTCATAATAGTGATTCTTGATTATGTTCTTATCTATTCGCGAGGTGAGAAACAACACAAGGAGCACTTGAGGGTAGAGTTAAAGACACAGAGGGAACAAAAGCTCTATTCAAAGTTTGACAAGTGCCAATTTTGGTTAGATGAGGTTGCCTTAGGCATGTGGTATCCAGATAGGGCATCAAGGTTGATCCTAAAAAGATAGAGGCAGTAAGAAATTGGTAAAGGCCATTAACTCCTACTAACATAAGGAGTTTTGTGGGTCTGACAAGTTACTACAGATGGTTTGCACAAGACTTCTCGACAATTTCATCCCTGCTCAACAAATTAACTTAGAAGAAGTTTAAGTTTATGTGGATGAATGAATGCAAGAGGAGTTTTCAGACCTTGAAGGACCAAGTAAATTCAACCCCTACATTGACATTGCTAGAAGGGAATGATGGGTTTATTGTATATTATGATGCATCGACAATTAGATTGGTTGCAAAGTAAGGCAAAATGGTAAAGTTATTGCCTATGCTTCATGGTATTTGAAGGTGAATGAGAAGAATTACCCAACTCATGACCTTGAGATCACTGCCATCGTGTTTGCCTTAAAGATTTTATGACCTACTTGAATAGAGTCCATATGGATGTTTTCACTGCTCATAAGAGTCTCCAACACATGTTCACTCAGAAGGATCTTAACTTAAGGCAATGAAGGTAGTTAGAGATACTCAAGGATTATGGTATGAGTGTGAAGTACCACCCTAAAAAATACATTGTGGTAGTTGATGCCCTAAGTAGGATTTCCTTCGATGGTGTGCCCATCTAGAAGATGACAACAAAAGAGAGTTGGCAAAAGATGTTCAGAGGTTGGCATGGTTAGGAGTGACATTTAATGGGTTATTAACTGTGGGGTAATGGCTTTTCATGGGTCAGCATCTTCTTTTATTGATGACGTTAAGGCCAAGCAAGATGTTAATCCCACTCTGGTTAAGTTGAAGGCCTCGGTGAAAGATGGAAAGATAAAGGTTTTCTTACAAGGTAGAGATGGTGAACTCGAATATCTAGTGAGGTTATGTGGTCTCGATGATGATGAGTTGAAGAAGTTGATTATGCATGAAGCCCATAAATCTTAGTATTCCATTCATATTGAAACAACCAAGAGGTATAGAGTCTTGAGGAAGACCTATTGTTTAAATGCTATGAAGAAGGACATTTCTCAATTTGTGTATAAATGTGTCAAATACTAGTAGGTAATAGTTGAACACTAAAGACAAGGCAACCTAGCTCAGGACATTGACATTCTGTCGTAAGCCAAGCCTAGGGCCTAGATGTTACATGACGCAAGGGGAACCCAAAGGGATCCCAAGTGTCATGACCCAAGCCTAGTAACTACGCATGACCAACGAATGTGGAATCTAAAGGAACTCCAAACAATCATAATAGCATATTATTACACTTTCTTAGTCGCAGAAGCAATTAAAAGACAATAAGCGATAAGCATAAACAAGGGAAATTGGGAGTAAGGTTGTAAGACCCCACATTTTACAGGTGCTAATTCTATATAAATGAATCATATTAGGGTTTGGTCAAATTAGCGTCAATTCTTCAAAGTGTTTGAATCTCGTGTTAATACGCGATATATGAGTCTAAATGCTTAAGAGGGTGGAGGGTTTATATGTGTTGGTGTTAAATTATGGATATATTATTCCTAAACTAAGTAAAAAAATTGAGGTTATTGTATGACTTAATAATCTAGTAGGCGAGTCACCTACTTTCTTAGCTTAAAATTGATAGCTACACAGAGATGAGGCTCGACACCGAATTTGTTCAAGTTTGATTATGAATAAATTCCATGTTAAAGGTGTAAATTTGGCCCATGTTTTGGTATCATAAATGGACCTTATTTTCAATCCAAGAAGAATTTAAAAACGCCCTAAGTACACTACAAACCACTTGGCCATTTGGACCCAAAACCAACTAAGAAGAAAGCTGGAAATTAGCAGCAAAGGTCCATCATATTTGAGACCAAATTAAGCCCAAATTTGGAGAATAAGATGCTGAGTTAATATACTATTAATGGGTGTCATGGAAAAAGTTGGACAAAATTGACCTTTAAAAATGGATCAAGTGCGGCACTAATTCATTCCATAAGGAAATAAAGTTTCAGCTTTCTTAAAGTCTTTTGTTTTCTCTCTAATTCACTTCACCAAGCTGCAAACACATTCAATAAGGATTTTGAAGGAAATCTAGTAACTATAAGGTAAATGTAAGTAATTATAGTTGTGTATTTAGTATGATTTATTCATGAAAAACAAGAAGTATATGATAGTATCTTATGCTGGAAATCTACTGGAAATTTTAGACAGCTTGTGTCCAGAAAGTTGCTGCATACTTACCTTTTTTTAAGTGACTTCTATATAGTTTGTGGGCTGTATTATGAATATAATTTGATGTTATTAACATGGTTTAAGCTATAGATATTGCTAGTATGGTTTCTTTATGAAAAACAAGAAGTATATGCTATTATGTTATGCTGGAAATTCTGGACAGCATGTGTCCTAAGTATTGTTGTGAATGTTTCTTATTGTTCAAGAGGATTTTATATGAATTGATTAGATGAATTATGAATGAAGACTTATGTTCTAATAATATATAGGTTGTTAGTCATATAATTAAGCTGCTGCACCACTTTTACAGTCCAAAATGATGAGTTGTTGTACAATGTTGGAATTTCACTTTTAAAAGAAACTTAGGAGCTGAAAATTGTAATATGTTGTTCCACGACTTTCACCTATTTTGGGACTATTTTTGGACTAGTTTAAGACAAGTTTTATGACTCAAAATGGTGGATATAATTTTGGTAAAGTTAAAACAAGTTTGGGAGTATTGACGTCGAAGTGTGGTAAAACTATGTAATGTTATGCCGCGTGTTTGTATATTGTGAAGAACTATTATGTATTGTGCTGCGTGGGTTGTTTTAGGATGGTTAAGGGTCTAAAAATGAGATATACATGACATGTACATAAGGATGGTTGTTAGGAAATACGTTTATAAGTGTAAAAGTTGAAAAAATGTGTTTGCTTTATTAGTTGAAAGCTTGTTGTCCAGTGATCGTTTTTATGATATTGGACTGCCTAGAAGTGTTGTGTTGCTGCTAATACTAGTCTTATTGCTTAATATACTGTAGCTAAATATTTGTGGGAAACCACAGCCACTCCAAGGTAGTAACAAGGTCATACAACGAGGTATATAAGGCTACTTGATTTCGTATCACTTGGCATGAAACATAGATCTTTCAGTAAGTAAAGGCATTTATCTACTCCAACATGACAATCAGACATACCTCCAATATATCACATGTTCATATGCTTCCATATATGTAATAAATCTACATACATACGTGGATACCAAGTACATAAGTTCTTGTTGCCGATAAAGTTCATGATTTGTTTCACTTTATATGCATTTTGTTGTTTATGTAACATACTCTCTTCATTTCCATAGTGTCTTGTACAATTATTTTCATATCACATGCTGCATACACAACCTTATAGCTCCAATATTATGACCACCAAAAGAATAATCTCAAACATAATTGAAAGATAAAGATATAATTTTTGATGGGTGGTGGCTCGAGGGGTGGAAGCATCACCTAGCTAGGGACGATCCTATCACGGGTGGTAACCCGAGGGGTTAAGGAAAAACCTAGCAGGGACGATCCTGATACAGTTATACCACTAATTTGTTGGTCATTTACAGTACATGATGTACATAAATTATACATTAAAGTTAAAGCAATAAAAAGAACATAAAGTACACAATCCCAAAGTATATCTACAGGTGGTCTCTTATTCCACACCAGTGCATAGTTTCATTTGAAGTTGTTACTTTGTATATAGTATTTGACGCCTTACATAGTCAGTACACTATCTCGTACTAACATCCCTTACTAGGGACCCATATTTTATGCTGCAGGTACAGGTGCTAGTAGATCTGCCCACTAGAGTCCAGGACATCCAGCTGCTGTTACTAAGCTCTAGCTTATTCTAGAGCTTTGTGTGTATTTAGCGATTATATGTTTGCATTATACAATTAATTCAGATGAGTCCTGTCTTGAATATTTAGGGATACCTTCTCTTGACTAGAGGGCTTGTAGACTATGTAATTAAAGTGTGGTCATGTCTTGTACTTTAGACACCATGGTCCCAATAGGTTAGCTATACATATCTCCTTTTAGCTTGTTATTACCATTTATCTTCTTCGAAACATGCCAAATATAGAAATTCCTTATAATATGTATACAAAGGACATAGTTATAGTTTGGTTCTCTCGAGCCTTATCGGCAAAGTGTGTCAGTCCACCCTAATAGGACTTTGGGGTGTGATAGGAGTGGTATCAGAGCAGGTCATCCTAGAGAGTCTACAAAGCCTTGTCAATGTAGAGTCTTGTTTATCGATGTGTTGTGCACTACATTTATAAGCAGGAGGCTATGTGGCATTTAGGAGTTGTTACTTTCCTTTCATTCTTTAGATCATGCCATAGAGCTAGGTGAATTATGTCTAACTCCTAAATTGTTTTGTACAGCGAGCAAGCATGCAAGAAACCATGAAGAACAAGCTAAAGGAAAGGCAATAGAAGCGGGGGTTGGTTCGCCTAGTCATATGAGAAAATGAAATGAGGCTCAAGATGAGTCACTGTCATGAACATTTTTAACCCCTTCAGCTCCTAATGAACCCCAAAATAGTGAAATTGCCCCAGAACCACCTATTGATGCTATAGTGCAAGATCTGAGAACTGCAGTTCAACTACTGACTCACATAGTTGCTGCCCAAGGCCAAAGACAGGAAGGTCTAGTACGCATACAGGTGGTGTAAATAGAGCAGTTGGCATGAGGATACGTGACTTCCTTAATTTGGACCCTCCAGCCTTCACTAGGTCTGATCCTAATGAAGATCCCCAAGACGTCATTGATTAGATTCAATGCACTTTTGATGTTATCCATGTCAGTGGTACAGAAGCTATTGAGTTAGTCGCATATCGATTGAAGAGTATGGCAATATTGTTGTATGAAGCGTGGAAGCAGTCCAAAGATATAGATGCACCCTCGACTACTTGGAAGGAGTTTAAAGAGGCCTTTCTTGACTATTACTTGCCATTGGAGATCCAAGAGGCCTGTGCAGATCAGTTCCTGAATCTCCACCAGGGGAATATAAATGTTAGGAAGTACAGCCTAAAATTTAACTCCCTGTCTAGTTATGCTCCTAATGTAGTTGCTACTATGGAAGATAAAGTTCATCGGTATGTGTATAGATTGGATACATATTTGGTCAGAGACTGTACTACTACTTCCTTGAATAAAGATATAGACACAGCAAGGATGCAACATTTTGCATAGAAATTGGAGGACCAGAGGCAGAGAAGGAGGACACAGGAGTTAGAAAGGGCACAATCTAAGAGGACCAGATCTTCAGGGCAGTTTGTACCATCCCAAGTGAGTTTAGGCCTCGGTTTTCTAATAGACCTCCAAGGCCATCATTTTCCTATTCTGCAGCTAGTGCTCTACCACAAATTCAAGTGTCTAGAAGTAACCAGTTTGGTCAACGGGGTGAGGGTCAAGGTACACGGATAGTAGGATAGCCAGCCAATGACTCCTAGGCAGCCCTATAAACAGTGTAGAAAAAGTAATCTGGGCATATGTCATGTTGAGACAGATGGTTGTTATTGGTGCGGAGTGCTAGGGCACATGATGAGAGATTGCCCGAGGGGGTGTATGGGTGATATAGCGCAATCTAGTGGGTTAGCTGTTTTATCATCATCAATAGTTCCTCCATTAGGTAGGGGCCAGCGAGTACCTATGGGTCATGGTAGAGGTGGTAGAGGAGCAACAAGCTCTAGCGGGGTCCAGAATAGCACTTATTATTTGAGAAGTCGGCAAAATTTGGAAGCTTCACCTGATGTGGTCACAGGTACACTGTCCATCTTCTCTCATAATATATATGCATTAATTGACCCTGGTTCTACACTAATATACATTACCCCTCTAGTTGCTGGGAAGCTTAAGAGAACGCCTAAATTATTGAATAAATCATTTGAGGTGTCTACACTAATCGGTGAATATATTATAGCTAAAAGGGTTTATTATGACTGTGTAGTAACTGTTTGTGACCGTGACACATTGGCTGAACTTATTGAGTTAGAAATGGTGGAATTTGATGTTATAATGAGTATGGATTAGTTATCTTCTTGCTATGACACCATGGACTGCTGAACTAAGAAAGTGTACTTCCACTTTCCAAACGAGGTAGTCCTTGAATGCGAAGGCAATATTGGGGCACCCAAGGGGAAGTTTATCTCTTACTTTAAGTCCAGAAAGATGATATCTATGGGGCCTATATATCATCTAGTTCGAGTAAGGGATATTGAGCCAGAATCGCCAACTCTGCAATCAGTACTAGTAGTGAATGAATTTGTTGATGTATTCCCTGAAGAACTTCCAGGCTTACCTCTTGAACGAGAAATAGATTGTGGTGTTGACTTACTTCCAAGTACCCAACCTATTTCTATCCCTCCATATAGAATGGCCCCAGTGGAGTTGCATGAATTAAAAGAGCAATTAAAAGATTTATTGAAGAAAGGTTTTATAAGACCTAGTGTATCCTCTTAAGGTGTACAAGTGTTATTTGTTCACAAAGAGGATGGCACCTTGAGAATGTGCATCAACTATCGACAATTGAATAGGGTGAACATTAAGAATAAATACTCCCTCCCCAGGATTGATGATTTATTTGATCAGTTACAGGGTGCCAAATTCTTTTCAAAAATTGATCCGAGATCGAGGTATCACCAAGTGAGGTTAAAGGAGGAAGATATACCTAAGATTGCTTTCAGAACACGGTATGGTCGTTTTGAATTTCTTGTTATGTTATTTGGGATAACGAATGCGCCGACAGTTTTTATGAATTTGATGAACAAGGTACTTTAGTCATTATTGGATGTGTTTGTGATCATATTTATAGATGACATTTTGGTATACTCAAGGTCACAAGAGGACCATACAAATCACTTATGGCAAGTGTTGGAGGTTCTTCATGATCAATAGTTGTATGCCAAGTTTTCTAAATGTGAATTTTGTCTAAAATCAGTGGATTTCTTGGGTCACATTGTGTCAGAGGGGGAATAAGAGTTGATTCACAAAAGATAGATGCTGTGAAAGATTGGCCAAGACTAACGATGCCCACAAAAGTTCGGAGCTTCCTAGGTTTGGTAGGTTATTATAGAGGGTTTGTTGAGGGTGTTTCTTCTAGTTTTGCACCTTTAATAAAGTTGACACATAAGGCAACCAAGTTCTAATAGAATGATGCATATGAAAGGAGCTTCCAAGAACTAAAAAATAAGTTAACTTCTGCACCAGTGCTAATTCTTCCAAAATGCACTGAGGGATGCATAGTGTATTATGATGCTTCAAGAGTTGGCTTAGGGTTTGTGCTGACATAGCATGGTAGGGTAATTGCTTATGCATCTAGATAGCTATGACCACATGAGAAAAATTACGCAACTCATGATCTTGAGCTAGCAGCAGTTGTATTTACTTTGAAAATATGGCGCCACTATTTATATGGGGTTTACGTTGACATATATACTGATCATAAGAGCTTGCAATACATTTTTAAGTAGAAGGATCTAAATTTGAGACAGTGGAGATGGCTAGAACTAATAAAGGATTATGACATTGATATACTGTACCGTCCGGGGAATGTAAATGTGGTAGCTGATGCTCTAAGTCATAAGGCAGTTATGACTACTGGTGACCAGACCATAGTTACTCAAGGGGTGGCTAAGGATCTACGTCAACTAGCTAGTTTTGGAGTTTGTCTTATTGAAACTGTAAAGGAAGGGGTTATTGTACATAATGAAGCAACATCTTCATTGGTAATGGAGGTGAAAGAAAAATAGTTTGAGGATCCTATTCTACAACAGCTTAAGAAAAAGGTGATTCAGTGTGCAATAAAAGGCTTTGACCTTATGCAAAATGGAGTACTTTAC
>JAOTQJ010028098.1:0-16223 GCA_025642045.1 Solanum sejunctum | reverse complement strand
ATATTTGTATCAGCGTTATTGTACTTGAATCAACTTTGAATTTTATATAAACAGACATTTAAAAAAAACAAAAGCAGCTAGATTTTTTTTTAAAAAAAAAACATTAAACATGACAAAGTGATTTCATAGTCAGAAATATCTAAAGAAGAGTAGCATCAACTGTTTGATGATATCACTTTCAAAAAAGACAAAAAAGCAAAACTTAAGTAAACTAGTTAGAAACCATATTATCCTACATTAACAAAATCTTGATCATCAGACTGTGCAAATTCACTCCTAGGCTGGGTGGATCGTCATTTTCACTCATATATTCATCTTTGTGTTTTTCCATTCTGTACTTCAATATGAGTGATGCATATCTCTTTCGAAGGTAATCTGGATTAATCGAACTGAATGGTATCGGTATACTATCGCTTGTATACTCCGCGAATGCAATTACATAAACTCCACAGTCGCTGCATATGGAGTGAATTATAAATTAAAAAAAGTAAGAGAAAATTCCATAACACAAATATTTTTTATTTTTCAGTATATATACTTACATGCTGTCAGATCTTTGGTAAGACAAGTTCAATGTCAAAAGGATGCTCTCAATCAAGAATCTTTCTAATATTTGGATCCCTGTGTGTAGCCAGTGTCGTCAATTAGTGCGATCTTTTTTTTTCATATAAATCTATATCAATGAGATAGTTTGGCAATATCGCTGCTATTCTTTTGATTTCATTTGGTGTACTCCTATGCCTTAAGCCAGCAGTTGAATCACACATGGATAATCTGTCTTTCAAATTGACAACAGCCAATACCCACTGAAAGCGAACCTCGATGTTTACAAGAATGTAAACGTCATCTACCAAATGCCAATGGTACCCAGCGGGGACTGTAAAGCTATTTATTATATTTTTGATTGATCTCTTATGAGAAGCTATAATAGAAGCGCATGCCATGTCTTCTTATGTACACAATTTAGGCTCTACTTTACTTGGGTTATATCATGCATATGTGGCATTTATGTGATTTTTGAAGAAACAGGAAGTGATTATGTATTTATAAAGACTATTGCACTGCAACTTTGATTTCTTGCGGAGGTAATTAAAAACAACATCAATGAACTGCAAATAACACAAAATTATAATATTTAACACATGTTGTATCAGTAACTAATAAATTAAATGCTGATACAAAAAGAAATAATGAAAAAAATTAGATCGAAAGAAACATCAAATTCACTACTCATTGTGTGTGTGTGCCAGTGATGTCTTAATAAGTGTTGTATCTATGACATGCTTGACTAATGCTGATAAATAAAAAATTCATTGTAGATAAATGTTATGATCCAAGCCTAGATCCTAGACATGACACGGTGAATGAAGAACTTGAAGGAACCCCAAATAAGTCTCCTAGCATATCAATCACACATCCTCGGCCGAAGTAAAATAACAACAATAAGAGATATATATAAGGATAAAGGGACTAAGAAAAGTCTTTGATAGCTATAAAAGAATCAAGAGTCAAGATTATAGCATAATTACATCAATTGTTCCAACAACACCTCTAGTATAGATTGGGCGGGGGCCAAGACACTTTTCAGGCTCACCCTCATAGTATCAAAGTTCAACATAAAGAGACAACAAAAGTAAAAGTGCAAAGCTAACGTCCCCGAACTTGAGGACTCACTAAAAGCTTATCTTCAAGAGTCAAAACTAGCCACGTGGAGGATGATCGTGAGGAGCTCTGATTCCGACATGGTAACATCATGTAGGCATAAAATATGTGTTAGTATATTTGAATGTACTAAGTATGTAGGATACAATACAAAAAGACATAAGCCAATATTGTCAGAATGCATAGCAATAGAGCAATAGATAGGCATAATCTCAATATGACATGCATTATCAATACTTAAAGTAAAACATGCTTAATCATAATCAAGGAATGTAAACCTAATATGGAATACATACTCGAACTTTACACAAACATGCTTGAGATAGGCCATATAGCCACCTACTCACCTTACAGTATAACCTTTTTGGAGAGTGCTACCAATACCCCTACCTTACTACATGGTCTTTTTGGTAGGTAGTATAAGACGTCCCCTACTTTACGATATAATCTTTTAGGTAGGATCAGTGAATTATCCTACCTTATGATATAATCTTTTTTGTAGGAACCATAAATTATGCCTTACGGCTTGGTCTTTTTGGTAGGTGTTACAGGATATCCTTACCTTACGATATAATCTTTTCGGTAGGATCCATGAGTCATTGTACCTTATGTCACGGCCTTTTCGATAGATCTTATAGAATACCCATACTTTACGATATAATCTTTTCGGTAGGAGTCATGAAAATAGCTCATCAAGCCATAACATTCAAATATCAAGAAAGAACTTCTCATTATCCCAAAAACATAACAATCATGGGAGTCCAACAACTCACTTGCAATGCTATAGGTACTTTACATGAATTTAATACATACTTGGAAGCCATTAATCGTCGTGAAGTCACTTGCCTTGTAAACCATGTAATAGACGATCAATAACTCAAGAATTCATGTCAAGATAATTTATCAAACACTTGGCGGGTGTGTAATCATAGTTCAAAATCATATAATTCAAGAGTGAAATCATGTGAGAAAACTCAATGTAAATCAACCCACCAACACTTGGTAACACCCCCATGCAAGATACATTGAAATTTCTAATCAAATCTCATAATAAACCATAGATTTATAGCTTAAACATGCTTAAATAGTTAACATTTCATGAAACCACAACATAGTTTATAATCAAATTCATAATAAGAGATACCCATAGATAATTCAACTTGAAAACATGCAATTTACATAAAGAGAAAGGTAAAACACCATGGGTCAAAGGACCCAATAGTTGAAACCACATACCTCAAACTTAGAGATTTCCTTGATAAAGATTTGAATGAGAACTTGAAGCTTGAATGAAGTTCTTGAGATCCGAAATTGAGTTTGGGATACTTGAATTTGGGTGAAATATTTGGCTAAGTGTTAGAGAGGGTTTTGGAGAATGTTTTGAGTGATATGTGGTTGAAAAATAACTAAGTATAGGTATTTTTATGCATAGGAGGGCATGGGCCTAAGACCCCAAAGCCTTAGGCCGAAATAAGAAAAAATGGGAACAAACTGCACTGATCCGCGTCCCTGGCGCATTGCAGCCAAGGCGTGGATCCTCACTATTTTTCGTAAATTTTAGAAAATGAAATTTTACTACGATTTCTCTAAAATCTGTGTTATACCCACGTCTCACTCAATTTTTTCCTTAATCACGAATATGAAGTCATATTTTCTATATCACGTATGAATTTTGAGATATATGAAAATTACGATTAGGGGCATTTCCGAGGCACATTTTTGGGGCGTTTCAATATCTCCCCCTTTTCAACATTCATTCCTGAATGTCAAAGAAACATACGTAAGAGAAGTAATCATGGATATTTCATCCCGACATGGATACAACAAATGCATTTAAATATCATTTTCAAAAATCTCAATATGAGTATAAAAAGAAAATCACCATGAACTTGTCAACATAAACATGAATGCATGCAAAATGATTTAAGGGCTGAAACTTAAGACTTGAATTCATATAGGGGACTTAAATTAGTGGCTTAGGCTTGAGTAGAGTGGAAGAGATGTGGATATCCTTTTCTCATGTCCACCTCGGCTTCCCATGTGGCACCCTCAACTTGTTGGTTTCTCCAAAGAACCTTAATGGAAGCTACACCCTTGTTTCGCAACCTTTTCACTTGCCTACCCAAAATTTCTATCGGAACCTCTTCATAAGTAAAATTATCTTCTACCACATCCACAACATCCAAAGATACGATAGCATTTGGGTCACCCACACACTTCCTCAACATAGAAATATGAAAGACCGGATGAACCATATTCATTTCAATGGGCAACACTAACTCATAGGCCACCTTATCGATCCTCCTCAATACTTTATAAGGACCCATAAACCTAGGGCTCAATTTACCCTTCTTGCCAAATCAGACTACACCCTTCATGGGTGAGACTTTCAAGTAGACCCATCACCAATCTTAAATTCAAGATCTCTTCTCCTTACATCGGAATAGGATTTTTGTCTACTTGGGGTTATTTTCAACTTCTTCCTCAAGTTGTTTAGCATAGGTCATAAGCCGAGACAAATCAATATCACTTACAAGCATCGAGCTACGCACTCTTTATTTACCAAGTCGAAAACCTCTGACATAAACTTGTTCATCCATGATCTAGGTTCGGGGACTAATTGGGAAGCATACTTGAAGAGCTTGTTGAACTTGAGGGCATACTCTCTCACACTCATGGAACCTTACTTAAGATTCATGAACTCCATCATTTTAGCCTCCCTTAGCTCGAGAGGGAAGAACCGGTTGAGAAAAGCATCTTTGAACTCTTCCCAAGGAATAGCATCATGATCTCCCCTCTCCATCTTCCATTGCACAAATCAAATTTGAGCTGCACCCTTTAGTTGGTAAGTCGCTAGTTCTGTCTTCTCCTCTGCATTGACCCCCATAATGGACAACACCATATACACCTCATTAATGAATTCTTAGGTATCCTTATCCACCTTGGATCCATGGAACTCCGGTGGGTTCATTCTAGTGAAATCCCTCACCCTAGAAGCCAAAGTAGGAGCATGAGGGGCTTAGACCCCATGGTGAATTTGGTTGGTCATTGCATGTGCCAACATAGTAATAGCATTCTGGAAGTCAACTTCGGTAGCCCCTCCATCTTGAGGAGCTTGAGGAGCGGGGTAAGTCGGTTGTCCCGCTGGCCCTTCTTGCCATTCCTCTTTGAAGCAACATGATCTAGAAGAGCAAAGAACATTCGTCAGGGAAAAAACTTTATCCTACAACTAAGGCACGATATAGACCATGAAGAAGTAAAATATTTCCTAAAATACCTTATAGCCTCCCATTCATAGTTGTGGCAACCCGGGTGAGATATTCGATATTGGATTGCAACAAAACATTCGTTCGGCAATTCGATATTTGAATTCAACAAAGTAATTAATTCAACTTTCGAATTCAATCACAACAATGAATAAGACTCTAATCGACACGGTATATTGGATTTTGAGGACCATTAACAACCTAGTTCTCTGATACCAAGTTTGTCACGATCCAAGTCTAGGTCTTAGACATGACACACCAAATGGGGAACCTGAAGGAACCCCAAATAAGCCTCCTAACATATCAATCACACATCTTTGATCGCGGAAGCAAAATAACAATAATAAGAGATATAAATAAAGATAAAGGGATTAAGGAAAATCTTTGATAGCCATAAAATATTCAAGAGTCAAGATCATAGCATAGCTACATCAATTGTTCCAACAACACCTCTAGCAATGATTGGGCGGGGGCCAAGACACTTTTCGGGCTCACCCTCATAGTATCAAAGTTCAACATAAAGAGATAACAAAAGTATGAGTGCAAAGCTAGTGTCCCTGAACTTGAGGACTCACCAAAAACTTATCTTCAAGATGTCAAAACCAATCACGTGGAGGATGATCGTGAGGAGCTCTAGTTCCTACATAGTAAAATCATGTAAGCATAGAGTATGCGTTAGTGCATTTGAATGTACTAAGTATGTAGGATCCAATGCAACAAAACATAAGCTAGTATTGGCAAAATGCGTAGTAATAAGCGATAGATAGGCATAATCTCAATATGATATGCATGATCAATTCTTCAAGTAAAACATGCTTAATCATAATTAAGGAACGTAAAGCCAATATGGAATACATACACAAACTTTACACAAACATGCTTGAGATGGGCCACATAGCCACCCACTCGTCTTACAATATAACCTTTTAGGAGAGTGTTACCAATACCCCTACCTTACGACATGGTCTTTTTGGTAGGTAGTATAAGACGTCCCCTACTTTATGATATAATCTTTTAGATAAAAGCCATGAATTATCCTATCTTACGATATAATTTTTTGGTAGGAACCATGAATTATACCTTACGGCATGGTCTTTTCGATAGGTGTTATAGGATGTCCTTACCTTATGATATAATCTTTCGATAAGAGCCACGAGTTATTGTACCTTACGACATGGCCTTTTTGGTAGATTTTATAGAATACCCATACCTTATGATATAATCTTTTCGGTAAGAGTCATGAAAATAGCTCATCAAGCCATCACATTCAAGTATCAAGAAAGAACTTCTCATTTTCCCAAAAACATAACAATCATGGGAGCCCAATAATTCACTTGCAATGATATAGATACTTTACATGAATTTAATACATACTTGGAATTCCTTAATTATCGTGAAGTCACTTGCATTGTAAACCATGTAATAGACCATCAATAACTCAAGAATTCATGTCAAGACATTTCGTCAAACACTTGGCAGGTGTATAATGATAGTTCAAAATCATGTAATTCAAGAGTGAAATCATGTGAGAAAACTCAATGTAAATCAACCCACCAACACTTGGTAACACTCGCATGCAAGATACATGGAAACCCCTATTCAAATCTCATAATAAATCATAGATTTATAGCTTAAACATGCTTAAACAGTCTGCATTTCATGAAACTCCAATATAGTTTATAATCAAATTCATAATAAGAGATACCCATAGATAATTCAACTTGAATACATAAAGAGGAAGGTAGGACACCATAGGTGAAAGGATCCAATGGTTGAAACCCACGTACCTCAAACTTGGGGATTTCCTTGATGAAGATTTGAATGAGAACTTGAAGCTTGAATTAAGTTCTTGAGATCTGAAATTGAGTTTGGGACACTTGAATTTGAGTGAAATATTTGGCAAGTGTTTGAGAGGGTTTTGGGGAATGTCTTGAGGACATGGGGTTGAAAAATGGCTAAGTATAGGTCTTTTTATGCATAGGAGGGCATAGCCCATAGATCCCAAAACCTTAGGCCAAAATAAGAAAAACTAGGAACAAAATCCATTGATCCGCGGCCCTAAGCATTGCGGTCAGGGCGTGGATCCTCACTATTTTTCATAAATTTTTAAAAATAAAATTTCACTACGGTTGCTCAAAAATCGGAGTCATACCCATTCCTCCCTCAATTTTGCTCCTTGATCACGAATGTGAAGTCAAATTTTTGATATCACACACGAATTTTGAGATATATAAAAATTATGATTAGGTACATTTCTGAGGCACATTTCCAGGGCGTTTCAATAATTTAGCAGTCATATAGCATTCAATGCCATGTAAAGTGTATGTATATATCACTTATGTTTAAAACAATAGGTATACCAATAATAACTACACATTATGTTGATACCTAAAATGATGCTTACAAAAAAATTATAACACACGGCAATAATGCAACGAGCCAGCAAACTAAAAGATCAGTAATTTACCTTATCATACCAGCAATAGTTTTTTTTATCATTTTGTAGAACTAATTCTTGTCATGTGGAAATGCAACTACAAAGTCCATTTGGGGGAAACTCATATATGAGCGCTTGGATAGGTAATGTTCCTGATCTGATGTCCTGGTTAGGTATAGGTAATGCAATTTAATTAGTATTATAGATAGTAAAATAAGTTAAAGAATATGTATTTAATTTGATAATTGTAAATAACTAACATTTTATTATGAAATCTCAATAGATCTTTCTCAATCCAGATAGTGAATTCAATGATGATGTCATTTGGAGGATTGTAGTAGATGGAATATCCATCAGATAGGTATTGTTGCCGAGGATTGTATGACATCACTTTATTTCCCTTGTCAGTTGACCGAAAGTCATTCAAGAAAGGTGCCTAGATGAACTTATATGGCATTCTGGTACGTATTCTGTGCCGAACTATGCAACACAACTTCTTTACAAGGCAGTGTAGTCGACAGATGGCTATCTCTGAGTAGGAATTGATACTTGGCTTGTTCTTCTTCGATGACAGGATCAAGTGGATTTGTAGTTGTCGGAGTACGAAGTTTTGATAAGATCGCTTCAACTGCTTCATTAAAACCTTCCGATAGAAAAGTAGATGTGGTTAAAACGTAAAAATTACAATTTGTATTCGCTAAATAAAAATAATAGTTTAAATTTTTAAGATAAGTAAAGGTTTAAAAATGATTACCGATGTTTCAGTTCCAGACTTATCAGCCATAAACTGTGGCACATTGAACGTAAAGGTTTCAGGTAGATCTTCACTTACATTCACTAGATGTTGTGAGTCATCAGCTTAAAAGATTTTGTCCAGTTAAGAGGTATGATTGAAACTGTTCAAATATAAGTTGCATGTATAATAATGAATTTAATTCTTGATATAACAAACCCGTGCATATTGTTGAAAAACTTTAGCTTGTTGAGGCACATCTACTTCTTCACTAGTAAGAGGCTCTTTGTAAGTCTCCACAACCTTCAATATATGAAATATATGTTGTTCGTTGAGACATGGGTAAATTTTTTTTCTAAGATAAAATAAGCAATCTCATCTTTTTCAAGGAATTCTTGACTCTTGTTGAGGTACATCAACTGTTTCAATGATGGAGACATCCTTATAGTTTCCAGCAGCCTAACAAAAAAAATTATTTATCAACATGATACATATAGAATAAATTGATGTATCAGTATGATACACATGAACAATATACTCTTAGAATAAGTTGATATATCAGTATGATACACATAAGCAATATACTCTTAGATCAGAGCAATAGATATGTATCATTTTTTTCATGTATATCATTAAATGATGCCTCAGGAGTACCAATTGTGATTGAGACTTCTTCTGGGAGGTCGATGCAGTTGTCTGTCACAGGAATATCTGGTGGAGTGACCGCGTTGACATTTGAATCAACATATACCCCTGACCAATTTCAGCAGTTGCATTCGGTGAGGTTGGATCATCGGTGTCCATGAATGAGTAAAAACTATATAAATAAAAATAAAAAATGAAATTATAAACCAAAATTAGGAAACGATGTATTACCTCATCAGATATGTGGACTTCCTTTCCAAGAGCTCTCATAATGTCATTATGATTTTATTTTATCTTTGACTCGAATTTACGGTCAATAACATCAATCTTTTGCTCAAGATCACTGAATTTTTAGTTAATCTTAAAAAACAATGATTATAATGAATAACTATTATGTTTATTTGAATGTGATAAATTTGAGAGATTTATTGATACTAACCAATTTCTTCAAGAATTTCTTCAATTTAGCAAAATCGCAGCTCTCGTCTTGTTGTACATGAGGTGTTAGCTAGTCGGGGGGATTGGATATCGGTGCACGTTCTATGGCCTCCTTTGGATTTGTGCGCATCGGACTGACTTTTTAGGTTTGGCTGTCGATACAGGGTCAGATTTTTTTTCATGCACGACCCTCCTCTTTTTATGTGGTGGTGGGGACATTGATTCAACAACTCTCTTAGACCTTCTTAGAAGATGCTCTGGTGGCTCAGTACTGAAATCCTCGAAACCCGTCAACATATCTTTTTCTGCTTGCTTTTGATATGTGGATGCTATGCCTGGGGAACTCGACTCGTAAAGTACAGAATCAGGAACGTCAACTAGGAAGGGTAATTAGAGTGCTAACTCTTCGTTGTGCGTTGCAACAATATTAAAACAAGAATCTTGAAAATAAAATAAAATATACATAAAAGTATCAATCAACAAACATAGCACTGTGAAAATTGTGAAATGTGTTAATTCATTAATATATGATTTTGTTAAAAAATTATAATATAATTTACCTCAGTACCAAAGACATAAATGTATCAAATTTTGGTTTCATCCCGACAACTTGCCAGTTCATAATTCTTGGGGTTCAAGATCCACTTTTAACAGCAATGTCTTCGGCAATTTTAGCAACGCACTTGTACACTCAAACATTTAGAGCGTACAACATACCATAGAAACGA
Source organism: Solanum sejunctum (assembly GCA_025642045.1). Classification (NCBI taxonomy): domain Eukaryota; kingdom Viridiplantae; phylum Streptophyta; class Magnoliopsida; order Solanales; family Solanaceae; genus Solanum; species Solanum sejunctum. The sequence goes on along the minus strand of JAOTQJ010028098.1, from coordinate 6,314 downwards.
GAAAGTTGTTTTCCAACAGTGAAATTCTATCTGACGCTTTTTATCAGTTTATCATATACATTTTGACTCCAAGGATACAGTGAATAACTATCATCCTCCATTATTTGGAAATGATCAACTAGTACAGACGATTCAGGCAATTCAAAATGCAAGAATGTGTGAATAAAGAAAAGAATCACCATCTGTGATGTATCCACATTGTTGTCCCGTTGTCCTATCATAAAGCGACTAACCAATCGATCTTTGTTAACACTTATGTTTGATTCAGGAGAGTATCTCCGTATTAGTCTTCTAGGGTTATGGTCGCTATATTTGATGTCGTCAATATTTTCAGTGCACTTCAACCCAGTTATGATAGAAAACTCTCTGGGTGTGAAGTATAGAACATTACCCTTGTCGTGCCTAATGTAAATTTCATTCATGTTGTCATGTTTAATCTCTAGCAAATATTTGAGTATTTGGCCTTGGAAGTTTCATAATGGCATCTTTAAATAAGGGCTAAAAATTGATTTCTCAAATAAAGCTAATGCTCCTCCTCCAATCGAGCTCTTAATATTTTTAACAAAATTTCACTTTGTTGTTACTCCTTATCTTAATGAATGTCTAGGAATCTCTTTGATATAGTACTTAATACCTTGCATTAAGATAAAATCTAATAAAGATGGATAACAATGATACAGACAGTGTGTAAATGTTGATACAAGGAAAGAAAGAATTATAATGGATACATGAATATATCAGTGCGAATACAGATAAAACACTAACTATATCAGTAATGAATATAAATCATATTTATAAAACCTGATACACATATCAAACATCCAACTGTATTGAAATAGGAAATATAGATTTAAGCACCACTTACAGTGTTGATACAATAGCATCCATGGCTTCAAATATATATTCATACTAAATTTTATTTATACACAATTTATACATTAACACAGTTGATCCAACAATAGAATAAGGGGTCAATTTAGTTATGTACTGATACAATCAATTCAAATAATGATGTGATCATATTCATAACTGATACAAACAAAAATAAATGGTTAACCATGGAGATGATACAAATACAAATAGTTTCTTATTAAAAGTTTGATGTAGGTAAAATAGATATTATAAATATGTACTTGTTGATACATTAAACAAATAAATAATATATGGTCAGCCTTTGATATAAAAAATCTCTCAAGTTTATTGATACAATAGGTTCAATATATATTAACTGATACATAAATAATTTGTGACAATGGTTGAATTGTTGATACAATAAACTTGTGCCACTGTAACATTTAATATAAAATATTCAATTACATGATGTATCACATAAACAAAAATATGCAAATACCAAATCAACACAGTGTTGATACGAAAAAACACTAAATTGTATCAACATTATTAGGATCAAACCACATACTACATACATATAACAAAACAAAAAAAAAGATACATTGTGAATATAATACACGAACATAGTATTTTTTACGCACTAAAAAAAATGAACTCAAGAAAAATTACAGTATGAAAACGACGAAATCATAACCTTTGGTAAAAAAAAATAATGCACACTCATTTCATGATTCTTAAAGAATTCTAACCATCTTCTTGCTATCTACAATGCACACCTATCATATTTAGCAAACAATCTGTTATCATTCAAGACTTGCAACACTACCCCCGAATGATTCACAAGCTCTAAGCAAATCAATACCTCATCACTAGAGACCACCACAAACATATCATCGTAGGATTTTTCAAGACGTTATTCAAGAAACCCACAAACACTACCGGTGCATAAGCTAAACAAACAACTCCACCAATATTCAAAATGATCATTCCTAATTCAAAAGGGCACTTAGGGATATCACCTACCCTCTTCTACACTTGAGAACAAAACCCGAATCTCAAATCAACCTTAGAGAAGTGAATAACCCATTATAGTTGACCAAATAGATCGACCATCCTTAACCATCATATTACAACCTTATGGGTTCTACACTCACTGGAAGCATGCTACGCAAGTAGCCCAAATTACCCCAAGACCTCCAACCCGTCAAGCTAAGTCCAACCAAGATCACAAGACAAGATTCTATATAACATAGGGCAATCCTTATAGACCCCTACTAGCCACAATAGACTCATGCAACCATCTGGGACACACACATGAATCCTATTAGCACAAAGGAATCACACAAGGGATAGCAACTCCCGGACCTATCAAGTCATACTACTCAAAATGTCAGTCACAACATTGGCCTTACTTAATGTCAACTAAGTCACAAGAGAGGCAATAGAAGATAACCTATTCACAACCTTCGATAATAGTCCATTAAGCCCAAGAAGCTCCTAACACCCAAGGGAGTCAAGGTCTAATCTAATAGCTAATCACCTTCATCTTACTAGGGTCCACCTTAATGCCATCACCCGGCACCGAACAACCTAGAAAGGCAACCTCTTACAACCAAAATTCTCATTTCTCCTATCTAGCATCCAACCTTCTTCCTTAAACTTTACAGTACTACCCTTAAATGACTCACATGCACTTCATTAGGGAAACGAACCATCATATCATCACCAAAATCACCATAAGCCTATTAGAGCATAGACTAAAGATCTTAATTATGAGACTTATGGGCATAACTAGTGTACTAGTCAAATTAAAAGACACTACCCCAATTTTAAAATATTGAAAAGGACATTCAAGGCCTCATCTACCACCACCAATAATTCTATAAACAAAATAACTTAGGTTTGACACCTTCGATTATCATGAGATGATAAAAGCAACTCCTTAAAGATCAATTGTGCCTTAAGACATGAAATGGAACTACCCCCTTTCTATCACTTGACACCACATCAGGACTCTTTCACTCAAGGACGGGTTCATTAAGAAATCAGAATCTAATTCTATGGGTCCTACCATCCATGAAGACAAAACATGCAAGCAACCATTCCATCCCAAGTATGATATCAAAATCCACCACACCAACTCCAACAAGCCACAAGGCAAGACCTAATGCAATACAAACTCGAATCAACATCTATGAACTTTCTAGCAACAATATACCCAACCAAGACGTGAACACCAAAGGTTCACATTACAACTCCGGACACACAAGAAGCCCACTAGCAACCAAAAGAAATAATGAAAGAAATAGTGAAACTCGGATCCATCATTATTAAAACCTTCAACATACCTTCCTTTGCCTTCTTCTTCGAAGTGACATGATTAACTAGAAGAGCAAAGAACATTCGTTAGAGGGAAAATCCCTATCTCACTTCTAGAGCATGACATAGACCATGAAGAAGGAAAACATTCTCTAAAATATTTTATAGCCTCCTACTCATAGTTGTGGTGCACAACACAACCATGAATAAGACTTTAATCAACGTGGTGTATTGGACTTCGAGGACCTAATAATCTTGTGTCACGATCCAAGCCTAGGGCCTAGACTTGACAGGCAAATGGAAAAAACCTGAAGGAACCCCAAATAAGCCTCTCAACTTATTATTGTACATCCTTGGTCGCAGAAACATGTAAAAGACATAAAACAAGCATCAGGGGCTAAGGGATAACTTACCAAAACATCAACATCAAAGACAAGGAGTCATAGCTCATATTATATATACATAACTTATCCAACAAATACCTCTACATACATAGATAGAGCGAGGGCAAAGAAGTAACCGAGCTCAACCTAATAATCAAGTAGAACATAGTATGGTGTCCCAATACATATATAAGAGGAAAAACATAAACTATAGTCCCCAAAATGGAGGACTCACCAGCAAGCTTGGAATAGCACCGTTTAGCCTCGTCGAGGAGGAGGAGGATCAATTTGGGCACCAATTCCTACATGTTGAGATCATGTAGGCAAGAGTATGTGTTAGTACGTTTGAATGTACTAAGTATGTGGAATATAATGCAACAAGAGATAAGCTTCATATTCAGCATGCATAACAATAGGCAATAGGCATAAATAGCAATATGACATGTATGATCAATGCATAAGTAAAGCATCCGTAAGCACTCCATACTCATATAAAATATCATATGTGTAAAAGATACCACGCTAGCTATTCAAGGTATAAACCCCTTGGTGGTTGTGTGGTATAAACCCCTCACATAGTTGATGGTCATCACACCTTACCAACACAGTGACAAAGTATAAACCCCATGCATAGTTGATGGATATAAACTCCCAACATGGTTACCCGGGCTCTTGTCCCCTCGGATCGGGCATGGTCTAATGCAACATTTATATAGATTCATCATAGGCTCTAGTGTAACATTTCATATAGGAATAATCATATACATAAGCTCATTTCATCATCATAATATCATTCATATCATATCTCATGCTTTGGACCTTCATTTCCTCATGAAACCATAACCGGACATTTTATCAAACACTTTAGGGGTGTGTATGGGGGTAAAAGACCATGCAATTTAAAGATGAAATCATGCAAGAAACTCCATTGTAAAATCATCAATCAACACCTTGCAGCACCCCCAACACATTCACATCAAAACCCGTTATCAAATCCAGCATTAGATCCATGATTTGAAGCTCAAAACATGCTAAAAGAACTATAATTTCATGAACTAAAATTACTATGTAGTAAATTTCTCAATATACAAGACTCACATGTAAAATCAACTTTAAATCATCTAATAGTAGTAAAAAGGAGACCTAAGCACCATGGGTGGAAGGACCCAATGGTTCAACACCATATACCTTAGCTTTGGAGAAGTTCTTGGTGAAGTTTCAAGATGGAGGATTGAAGCTTGAAGAGAATCCTTAGCTTTGGATGAGGGTTTTGGGTCTTGAATTTGGGAGTGAAAATATGGCTAAGTGTTTGAGTGAGTGTTGAAAAATCTTTTAAGAAATATAAGGGTGAAATTTAGTTAAGTATAGGTAAGAAACCACATTTGGGAAAACTTAGGTCCAACACTTAGAAAAATCTAAACGGACTAAGAAAACTGTGCAGAAAATACATGTCTCAGCATCTCGGAGAGAATACGGAGGCTCTTTGGAAATCGCACCAAGTGAAATTTTATAATTTGATTCCTTTGCTTTAAACTCGAGGTTAGACTCTTGTCACCCTAATCTAGACCCCTTGAACAAGAATATGAAGTCCTATTTTTTAAATAACCAACGGATTTTTTAGATATATGGAAAATAAGATTTCGGACACTTCCGAGGCACATTTTTGGGCACTTTTGGGGTCATTTCAATTTCTCCCCCTTGGGAACATTCATCCCTGAATGTAAAAGATATGTACAAGACAAGAGTGATTATGAATATATCAGCCCCAATGAATGCAACATAACATGTAAAATACCACTTTCAAATCCTCAACATAAGTGTAAAATTATCATAAATTTACCAACTTAAACATGAATGCATATGAATGACATAGGGGATGAAACCTCAAACTTGAAATCACATATGAGACTTAATATTAGTACCTAAGGCTTGAGTGGAGTAGAAAAGATAAGAATACCGCTTTTGCATGTCCACTTCGGCCTCTCAAGTAGCACTTTTGACTTGGTTCCTCCAAAGGGCCTTAACGGATGCCATTTCTTTGTTCCTCAATCTCTTTACTTGCCTATCCAAGATCTGAACTAGGATCTCCACATAAGTTAAGTTATCCTCCACATCACCCATAACATCAAAAGTATAATGGCACTAGGATTACCAATGCATTTTTTCAACATAGAGACATGGAACACCGGATGGACCAAATTTATTTTACTAGGCAACTTCAACTCATAAGCAATCTTGCCAACCCTCTTAATCACATCATAAGGACAAACACACATTGGACTCAACTTTCCCATTTTACCAAATCAAACTACACCTCTTATTGGAGAAACCTTCAAATAAATTCAATCACCCACTTGGAATTCTAGGTCTCTTCTTCTCACATCGGCATAGGATTTGTGATGACTTTGGGCTATCCTCAACCTTTTCCTAATCATCTTAACCTTATTAAGAGCTTCCATAACAATATTTGGCCCCAATAAATCCACTTCTCCAAACTCAAACTAACCCATCAGTGATCTGTAACATCTCCCATAAAGAGCCTCAAATGGAGCCATACCGATTCTAGAGTGATAGCTATTGTTGTAGGCAAACTCAATCAATGGAAGATGGTCATCCCAACTTCCTTTAAGATCTAAGACACAAGACCTAAGCATATACTCAAGTGCTTGAATCATCCTTTCGTCTTGGCCATCCGTTTGAGGGTAGAAGGCTAAACTAAGGTGAACTTTGGTACCAAGAGATCTCTAAAATTGTGAAGTA